>PVJC01011423.1:7500-41601 GCA_004026665.1 Murina feae | reverse complement strand
AAAAAAAAATATGAGGGAAATACATTTTCTTGTATTGCTGAAATAAATATCCCACATATGGAATCCAGTCTAATCCTTCTCATTATAGTGTGGATGAAGATGAACATTAAGTCCATATACCATTTCTTCCTGAATTAGTCGATAGCTCATTTGAGTAGGTAGCACATATTTTCAAGCCTGAAATGCCCACGTGCGGTCAGATTTGCAGTTCCCTTCTCCCGGGCGTTCCATCACTGTTAGGTAACCACGGTGATTATTCCATATCACATACTGATGAGATGGCAAAACAGTTACAAGCTTTCTTCCCTGCATTAAGCAGGTTGTAAGCCATGGAAAACGAACTTGCCCTGAAAATATCAAGCATTCCAGCGCTCTGTGGATACACCGATGCAGGCAGCCTGCCAAAAGACATCTGAAACACCAGCCCCTATTCTCAAGCACATTTTAATCCAGCTGTTCCTCACAAAACATCCAGCATGCTTTGATTTACTGCTCTACCTAATTAGAATGCAGAGTATGGGAGACCATCTTATGCACGAGATAAGAATTCTGAATTATATTTTAAACTTCATAGAATATGGTGGGGTTTTTGTTTGTGTGCTTTTTATTCTTATAACCAGATATTAAAATATGTGTGCTGCGTTTTTGGCATTAGACAACTGAAACTAAAAATGATTTGACTTTGGGTGGTAGGAACACAATGCAATATAGAAATATAAACTTGAAATCTAATCTGATTAACCAATGTCACCCAATAAACGTAAATAAAAATGCAAATTGTTAATGCCCAGCCCATACCCACTGAAGCAGAAACTTGGGGGTAGGGTCCAGCAATTAACAACAACAACAACACACAAAAAACCTAACTAAAAGTGAAGAGTGACTGTGCATAAGGAAAGCAAAACCAGACATATTTCCAATCACAGTCTATATACAATCAAGGCAATGTCCATTTTAATCCCTCGATGAACTATCACTAAAAGAACTCTGTTGACCCTAGTATGGGAAAGAAGAAAAAATGTTTTCAAGTCCTGGCTGTCATGTTAGGATTTGGGGATTTCGTTGGACTTCTGAAGAAGTTTACGTTAAAGAAAATGGCTGTGCTGCTATTGGGCCTTTACTCTGAGAATCCAGGTCACTGGAGGATTAGTCCAGAAGGGCCAAGCAGAGCCTCTACCTGCCCATGCATCAAGTACACATGACAGTTTCTAATAAAAGGAATTTCAGAACCCAGATTTAATTGTGTGGATGACAATTTTAAGCACAAGCACCATAATCCCTCACAACTCTTACAGATGGAAAAATGAGTGAGGATAAGCATAGTTAAACACTGAAAAATCTGGTAATTTGGAAGTTTTGGGGCTCTATGACAAATCAACCTGGTTATTTCACAAAATTAAGTTAGAACATTTGTTTGCCATCCTGAACCTAATCAGTGAGAAGAGATATTATTTCTTTAAAAGGTCCACTATTACTCTCCCAGAAGAGCGAATATATCACATAGAACCTATACTTTATCAAAGTATATTACATAATCAGGATCCTAGTAATATACTGAAATAAAGGTTTTGCTGAATCAACAGAAAACATTAGATGTTCGCTGAGTTTCTTCTAATCTCTATGCTCCTTCTAATTTTATATCTTTTTAAAAAATATAAACCACACCAAGAGCTATGAAAGAACAAAAATTTTCCCTACAGAGACACTATCTTTAGAACTCTAATTTATTGGGGAATTAAACTGTTATAAAGCTAATTTGTGTAATAAAAGGGAGTGGGAGTCCAGAAAGAGTCACCCCGAGAGGTGAATCTGTGGAGTTGAGGTTGTTTTGAGCTAAAGGCAACCAGAGCCACCGGCTCAGGGGAACTTGTCCCTGTACCCTTAGCCACCTAGAAGGATTTGAATTAGAGTTCCTGCCCATTAGATATTATCAGCAATAACCTTTTGACCCACCTATTAGGCAGGACAAACTCTTATTTACTAAACATCTGCTCTTCTTATCAATGACCCCTTGAAGCCAAGCCGCAAGGTGCATTACCTCATCCCTAGCTCAGGATCTTATTTCCTCAGTCCCCCTTTCCATCTCTGAAACTCTCCGGCACGTGGGGTCTCTGACTCTCACATGTATATGGCGTTTCCATACATATGTATGCATTCAATTTGGTTCTTTTCTCTTGCTAATCTGTCTCTTTTCCATTTGTTATTAGGCCAGCCAGAAGAACCCTGAAGGTAAAGGAAACTTGGTTCTTCCCCCACAAGAATTAAACAGTGTACAGAATGCAACTAATCATATTGCAAACTAACATGACATTAATTTCATTTATTAATTTTTCAAGGACATATTTCCTGACCAAGGGAGAGATGTTTTAAGTATCAACAAGGTTGACAACCTGTTTTTGTCCAAAAGTACACACTCAAATCAGCTAACATTTTAGTAAGAGAATCACATGGAATATTTTTATATTTATAGAGAACCACATGTAATGTTTTTTTTTCTTCCAAATGGCCCTTTCTAATCTTTAATAGTTAATTTGGGTTCCATGCTACTCTTGGATAATTATGTAAAAAAGTCTCACTGAGTTGTATATATGTGACATCAAAACACTAAGTTTTTTACAAAATATTCAGCCAAAGCTTGGGTTGATATTACACAGAATAAAATACCTTTCAGAATATTTTTTCTTAGCAAGTGATTGCTTCAGCGCTAGGTATCGTTATCTGTGTTCCTGTTCCAAAACCTGCTCCTATGATTCCTAGATTTCTTAACAATAAATGTTACCACATAGGTCCCTTAATATTTATTGCATAATTTTAATTTTAAAGATTTGCTTAATAAGCAATAAGCATTACAGGTGACATTGTTCCATATATTAAGGCATATAGGAAAAGATGGAAATTAAGGAGGAGGAGGAAATTAGCTTCAAGCCAGGACAGCGATTACCAAAATAGGATTCACAGAATTCTAGTTCTGAGATGCTTAATAAGATCAAAGCATACAGGTCATAAGGTCAAACACTCTGGATAACACTATATCCCATAACCTCTCTTCAAGTTTCACATTGATTAATATTCCAACACATACTAAAGGCTCTGCCAACTTCTGTAAGAAAGAAAATTTAATTATGTTAATGACTGTATTAGGCATGAAGATGTACCACCCAGGTTCTCTGTAAGGCAGCAATTGCTCCCTGCTGCAGAAACTGCATCCAGCAGAAAGTCCCAGCCTTTAGCTACTGGGCAAGATCCATCTGTTTGGGACAGGAATCCAGCCATGTCATTTGGACCCAATACACAGTACCCTGACAAGCAGTCGTCTTACGAGCATTCCTCTATGCTTACGGATGCTTTGTGCCAACACTCATGGACTTCCCACTTCTTTCTCTGCCCAGTCTTGCTTCCTCCCCATCCCTTCACGACTTTTGACCCACAAACTCTGTTTCAGAGTCTGATTCTACCCAATCTGAAATAACTACCATCTAAAGAATTTAATCTGACCACATGATACATTCCTCAACACCTGCTCTAGGGAAAGATGAAATGAGAGTTTAAAGGGAAAGATGTTTTTCCAAGACTAATGAACAGGTTGCACTAAATCTAACTTTTTTCCTCTGAATCTGAGTCCTCCAATAGAGAAATGAATGGATTTTTCTTGGTTTCTCCTTCAGTCTTTATAGTTTTACTAGGGGCCCGGTGCACAAAAATTTGTGCACTCGGGGAAGTCCCTCAGCCCGGCCTGTGTCCTCTCACAATCTGGGACCCCTCGGGGGATGTCCCTCTGCTGGCATGCCTGGCCAGCCTAGGTGAGGGGCTGATAGCTGTCTGCAGGCTGGCCAAGCCCCCCAGTGGGGACCCTCACCCCATGGGGATGTGGCCAGCCTGGGTTAGGGGTTGAGGGCTGTTTTCAGGCTGCCCACAGCTCCCATTGACCCAATGTCCCAGCGAGGCTGGCTGGAATCAGGTTTCTGGGGTTTATTTATCTTCTATAATTGAAACTTTGTTGCCTTAAACAGAGGCCTAGGCAGGCAACAAAGCCTCCTGTTTGTTTCAGCTCCGTGGCTTCTATAATTGAAACTTTGTTGTCTTGAGCAGAGGCCCAGCCAGCCTAGGCAGGCAGTTTCCTCCATTGCTGGTGCAATGGAAGCCTCCTGTTTGCTCTAGCTCCGTGGCTGCCAGCCCCCATCTTGGCTGGGTTAATTTGCATACAGCCATTCTGATTGGCTGGTGGGTGTGGCTTGGCTTGTGGGCATGGCTTAGGTGTAATGGAGTGAGGGTCAATTTGCATATTACTCTTTTATTAGATTATATAGCAGGTATTATCTGGAATTTTGTTTCTCTTGAAGGAAATTATAGTTGTCATTTTGTGGCATGCTTAAGTTCTTACATGATAATACAAATTTATTTGAATAAATAATATGTTTTCAGCTACTTTTAGGATCTACAGTGTTAAGCTCAGATATTTTCTCTTAAACTGAAGGAATGAGCTTGTATACATAGTACCTCTATGTTTTTAAAGAATATACATAGCCAGTCATCTCTGGCACTTTATAAATCTCATGGGGGAAAATTAATATTGATCAAAAATACTATCTATAATAATAAAAGTGTAATGTGCTAATTAGACCGGATGTCCTTCTAGAAATCGGGGCTTCAAGGGCCAAGCTTGTTGCATGAATTTCATGCATTGGGCCTCTAGTTAAAATATAAAATGTTTAAATCCACTAAAACCACTTTGAATCCTTGGATCCTTAACTAATCAGTAATTAGAATCAGATTTTATGGCTCTTAAGTTCACTATAGTATAAGAGCAATTTCCTGCTTTGAAGATTAATTCTTGTTTCTAACTTCATAATTCAGTTTAAAAAGTTTTTTTATTTCAATTATCTAATCTAATAAAAGAGTAATATGCAAATTGACCCTCACTCCATTACACCTAAGCCACACCCACTAGCCAAGCCATGTCTACCAGCCAATCAGAACAGCTGTATGCAAATTAACCCAGTCAAGATGGCGGACAGCAACCATGGAGCTAGAGCAAACAGGAGGCTTCCATTGCACCAGCGAAACTGCCTGCCTAGGCTGGCTGGGCCTCTGCTAAAGGCAATAATGTTTCAATTATAGAAGCCACAGAGTTGAAGCAAACAGGAGGCTTCATTGCCTGACAAGGCCTCTGCTCAAGGCAACAAAATTTCAATTATAGAAGATAAATAAACCCCAAAAACCTGATTCCAGTCAGCCTTGCTGGGACATTGGGTCAATGGGTGCTGTGGGCAGCCTGAAAATGGCCCTCAACCCCTCACCCAGGCTAGCCAGGCACCCCAGTAGGGACCTAAACCCTGAAGGGGCTGTGGGAAGCCTGAAAACAGTCCTCAGCCCCTCACCTAGGCTGGCCACACCCCCATGGGGTGAGAATCCCCACTGGGGGGCTTGGCCAGCCTGCAAATAGCCATCAGCCCCTCACCCAGGCTGGCCAGGCACGCCAGTAGGTGGACATCCTCCAAGAGGTCCCAGACTGTGAGAGGGCATAGGCTGGGCTGGGAGACCCCCCCCCCCGAGTGCACAAATTTTTGTGCACCAGGCCCCTAGTAAAAATATAATATTCAAACATTCATATTTCAGAGATAAGTTATTATCATCAAATGTGGAATATTTGACCTAAAGTTGAAACATTTTATTAAAAGTGAAAAGAGTCTAAAAGAAAAATCTTTATTAAAAAAAATTAAAATTCTTGCATTCAGCCACTTTTCCATATGAATAGAGGGAAATTTTTCATCATTCTCTATTTTGAAATTCAGAAATTTATGACAAGACAAAGACAACAAATCATAAATAGATATTAAGTATATATGTAGTGGTTTTAAAATATGGTTGCACTTAGGGGTTGAAATCTGCTTAATTTTAATGGTCATTGTTTTAAGGATTTGTTTTGGAATTTTTAATTCTGAAGTTTACTTGTGGTTATGTATGAGATGATTTTTTTGAAATGTCTAGTGAAATACTTTAATACCATAATGTGGCAAAACAATGAGCATGGTTACCATTGCTAGTTAATAATAAAATGTTCTATCTCTAAGCTGTATACACATTTATTAATTGTGAAAATATTATGCAGAACTAGCGATTAAAGCCAAAAGCAAACAAAAAATTAAAATAATGACTTAGAAAGACTGAAAAAATATACACACCAGAAAAACAAAAACCATGAGCTTTGTCCACACTACCAGAGCAGAGAAGGTTGGGGGGTGACAAATTGCCATTACTTCAATATCAGTAGAACTTCAATTTCCTTTCATTGTTGGAGAAAGGTGGAGTCTCAAAACTTCTGACACATTTGGTTATGAGAGCAAAAGGAATGTTAAACAGTTTTCCTCAAGCTCACTGCTGCTAGGTGTACCTGTAATTCAGTTGCAAGTAAGCTAATGAAGAAATTAAATCACTTGCCTTTTTCTAGTCTCTTTCTTTAAGAGGTTGCATTTTGTGCTGACAGTGCATAGCTGATAAAATAGCAATTTTTGAAAAGCTTGCTCATTTAGCTACTCTCAGAACCCCTGCTGACATCACTGACATTTTCTCCAAATATGCAAATACCGTAAGTCACTTTCTAAGATGCATGCATATATTTCCAAAAATGTTATTATTTTATGATCAACTAGGCATAAATGCAGAGGCAGACTAGTTTGCTGGCTTTGTAATGCCACACTCATGAAATGACTTTTTTTTTTTCAAATGAGATTTTGTAGGAATCTGTCACAGCCTCATAGATCTTTAAAGGTGAGTTATTCCTTTTATATAGAGTGGGGGTTATTTTAAGGCCTTCCCATTATATAAACATAAAAAATAAGAGTAAAAACCCATAAGCTGAGCAAACTTAAATACCTAGGTGACAATGGCAATATTATCGTTAAACTCGACGCACAACTTTTGAAATACACTGCACAAGCAGTAGGCACGAATACTATCTTATTTAAATGTCTGTATTAAGCACAACCACTCTCTGCTAAAAATGGGGGAAAAACAAACAAGTCATATTCATCAAAGTAATTGTGTAGGTACTTTCAGTACCAAAATGCCTAGAATGAAGGATTGAACTGCTAACGGCAGCAGTGACAGCCATGAATCATGGTAGGCTACTCCGGGGCCTTTACCACCATAAAACAAAAGATGTAGATGAAAAATGCTGCAATTAAGTGATTTGATTTCTGCCCCCTTTTTCCTACTGCATTCGTGCATGGCTGCACAGCAAAGATTGATGGGAAAAATTACTCTACGTGATCTCTGACAGAGCCTTGGAACAATTCTATAAGGGGGAAACATACAAATCAAACCAGCTTTCTTGTATTCAAACAAAATAATACATATAAAGCAAATACTTTAGCCTATATCCAAAGCACCAACATTTGCATGCACACATAAATTGTTGAGAAATGCTCTGCTATCAAAACCAAACTCATGGATTTTCCAGCTAGTTGGGTTATACTGATATTTGTTTAAATAAATATCCAATCAGTACAGGCGAGTGGCATCCTCAATGTGTCTGTGCACTGAGAACAAATTATAGATACAAATTGTAGAGGTAAAACATTCTTATCTCTTATATCAATAAATTATTAATGAAAGTACATACAAAATAAAATAATAGAAAATCTCACTGACTATTCAGCTCTTCTGTCATTATAGTCATTTGGGAGGGATATTTTTAATGGGTATTCACAGCTCAACTGGGGTGCTGTATACAAAAGAATCAGACCTGAATAACACAGAATACTTTATTGTGTTTAGGGTGTACGTTTAAAAGATGCTAAATTTGCAACATCCAGTGAACAAAATAAATAATACTGCTAATATGAAGAAAGGATAATTCCTATTATCAGAGGCTAAAGTGAAATTACAGGGGTTTTATTTCCTGAGGAGAGAAGGTTACTCAATCTCAGGCTGCTGTAAGAAATGAATAGTTAATTTAACTTGAATTTATACAAGTGAATTGCCCCTTCCATCAAAGGGGAAAAACCTTGTGTACATTTGATTTTGTTATGTGTATCGAGGCTGTATTTAAAGGCTGCTAGCATAATGATGTAGAATTGGGTAAATTCTTACATTCTACCTATAAACCTTTACATGCTTCCTTTAAAATATTTGGGTGATTTGGACAAGGAGTTACATGCAGATTTTGCAAGGGAGTAAATGTTACCAATGCTACTATGGATTTGTGTCTAGTCAGGACCTCATAAAAATATGTTCTACTGAAACTAGTATTTTATGATGTCTTTTCAAAGAGTTACTCTAAAAAATGTGTAGCCTTTCCTTATGTGCCTAATTGTTGTGGTTTTGTTGTTATCTATCAAAATAGTAAACCTAAGGGTCCCAGGGCCAAAACTCATTAGTGGGCTCTGATTTTAATAATGGGGAAATCTGGGAGATACTATTCTGGCTTGATTAAATATCAGATACTTAAAAATCAGGAGACCTGAGTTCACCACTAATTCATATTGGTTCAAACCATTAAATCAAAGTTTTTGTAGCTCAAAGAAACTGTTGACTATCACACTTACAAGTAGTCCAACCTATTTATTTTGGCATATGGTAAGCACTCAGCTTCTTTAGCCTCATGTATTAAAGTGACCTTTTATAATTCTTAAAGTAGATACTTAATATGCTTTAGTAAAACTCACATTTTATCTTAATCAGACTGGTAAATAATTCATATACTTCACATCTGATCACTGAAGATCAACATTATCAATTCACCAAATCTTAAGATATAATTAACTCACACATTAAGTCTCTTAAGTATTTATGTTGTATCAAGGTAAATCTAACTATAGAATAAATTTATTCAGTGAAACCTCCTCAATAATTCATTTAATCCTTTTATTTAAAAATGGGCTTTTAGTGTATTTATAGGGGCAATTGAAAGATTTTTCACTTTATTTTTAGACCACCCCTTTTTGTATAAAAATAAGGATTATAAGTAGGAAAAAAATCATGTTTGATTTTTTAAATTTAAATGAAATTTAAACATAATAATAACACATGTGCTGTAACAAAGAATAACACATGTGCTGTATCCGAACTCAAACTTTGGTTCTGAACTTCCTGGAAGATTGAATAAAAAAAAATTAATGTTTCATCCCTCATATTTAGATTCCTAAGATCAAAAGAAATATCATTTAATTCATTTGGCTATTTTGAAGTAATCTCTTCTTCCTACTCACCATTTCTCTTCTACAATAATTTTGCCAAGCAAATAATTAATAGGTCAGTGTAAAAAGCTATAGTCTAACTGCCATTATTACATTGCTCAATTTTTTAATATATTGGGATATAGCAGTATATGTGAAAACCTTGGAAACATAACCATATATTGAAAAGAAGGTCCATATAATGTTTAAATACTTAACCTCCCAATAGCAATACAAGCTAAGTTTTTTTAGAAATATTGAAATTGTAGTGTTACTTTAAGAATTTTAGATGTTTCAATAGTATCACTAATAGTATTTACTAAAATTAAAAATATGAAAAATAACTATTTTTCTATTCTATTATGTTTTTCAATAAGGTATAATTAATATACAATAAAGTGAATATGTTTAAAGCATATAATTTGATAAGATTTTGCATCTGCATAGACTCACAAAACTACCATCACAATCAAAATAATGAATACACCTATTGCATCCCTAAATTTCCCCATGTTCCTTTATAATATCTCCTCTTGCCTCTCTCCTTTTACTGATCTGTTTTCTGTCACTGCAGGTTCATTTGGAATTCTATAATTTTTATGTAAATTGAATCATATACTATGTGTTTATCATTGCCTGGCTTCTTTCATTCAGTATAATTATTTTGACATTCATCCATGGTGTTTATCAATAGTTCACTTCTTATCAATGCTGAATATTGTTTTATTGTATAGATACACCACTTTTTACCTGTTGATGGACCTCTGGGTAGTTTATAGTTTGGGTTATTACAAATAAAGCTGTTACAAATATTTGTGTTTTCTCTTGGTACTGTTAAGAGAATGAAAAGCTACAGATTAGGAGAAAATATTTACTAAACATAAATTAATAATGGAAAGTGGATTAAAATATATAAAGACTTCCCAAAACTCAATAATAAGAAATCAAAAAACCTATTAAAATTGGTAAAAGATTTTAACATTTGACAAAAAAAGTTATACAAATGGCAAATAAGTACATATAAAAATGCTCAAATCATTAGTCATTAGGGAAATGTAAAACACAATAAGAGACCACTATTGGAATGGCTAAAATTAAAATGAATGGCCATACAAAGAATGTGGAGAATTAGAAATTTCCATGCAATGCCAGTTAGAATTGAAATGTTACAACCTTGTTGGAAAACAGCTCAGCAATTTCTTAAAAAGTTAAAGATAATACTTATCACATAATTCTTAAGTTAACTATTTTTATATTGACTTTATTAAAGACCATCATTAGCAAGCTTGTGGCTAAGAAAGAAAAATGTTCCTTGCTTAGCATAAGCTTACTTACCTAGGCTTTTAATGCCATCCATATACCATTGACTTCCAAATGTATGGCCTTTCCATTGAACTTCAAATTTGTATCTCCAATGCTAACTTGATTATCCACTCAAAAGCAGTTCTCATCAAGGTTTCCTCATCTCAGAAAATACTACTACTATCCACCTAGTTGCCTGACCCAAAATTCTAGGAATCATACTTAACTTGTTCCCGTCTCTCACTACTCCCCATACTGTTCCCCATTTACAATCCCTCAAAAAGATCTGTCATCTCTACCTCCAGTATGTGTCCAGGTCTCTCCACTTCCATTAATATTTCTTTAATCCAAATCTCCATGATCCCTCATTATATTGCTGCTAGGGGCCTGGTGCACAAAAATTTGTGCACTCGAGTGTGTGTGTGGGGGGTCCCTCAGCCCGGCCTGTGCCCTCTCGTAGTCTGGGACCCCTTGGGGGATGTCCACCTGCTGGTGTGCCTGGCCAGCCTGGGTGAGGGGCTGAGGACCGTTTTCAGGCTTCCCACAGTCCCTTCAGGGTTTGGATCCCTACTGGAGTAACTATCCAGCCTGGGTGAGGGGCTGAGGACTGTTTTCAGGCTGCCCACAGTCCCTTCAGGGTTCAGGTCCCTACTGGGGTACCTGGCCAGCCTGGGTGAGGGGCTGAGGGCCGTTTTCAGGCTGCCCACAGCTCCCATTGACCCAATGTCCCAGCAAGGCTGGCTAGAATCAGGTTTCTGGGGTTTATTTATCTTCTGTAATTGAAACTTTGTTGCCCTGAGCAGAGCCTTGTCAGGCAATGAAGCCTCCTGTTTGCTTCAGCTCTGTGGCTGCTGGCCGCCATCTTGGCTGGGTTAATTTGCATATAGTCGCTCTGATTGGCTGATGGGCGTGGTTTGGCTGGTGGACATAGCTTGGGCGAATTGGAGTGATGGTTAATTTGCATATTACTCTTTTATTAGATTACATAATAAATTTCTAAGAGTTTTCTTTATATTCACTCAAAATCCTAACCTCTATAGTCCATTATTCCTGTAGTAGCCAGCAAACTCTTTTTAAAACCTAAATCAGATATTGTCACTCCCCTTCCTAAAACAATCCAATAGCTTTCCCTTGCACTTGCAATAAAATCCAAACTCCTTACCATAACCTACATCAGCAAGTCTCCAATTCTCTCATATCCAGCTCAAATCTCTCACTGTTCCAGACACACTGGCCCTCTTTATGTTCTTTTAAATACTCTAAGCTTGTTTTAACATCTGGGCCTTTGCACCAGAATCAGTGTTCCCAGATCTTTTTCATGTCAGATTCCTTGTTATCATTCATTTGTCAGTCCAAGTATCTTCCTCTTTTGAATTTTCCCTAACTATAAAATCAAAATTAGCACTCTTTCATCTTCTCATATCATTCTCTCATTTCATCACCATAGTATCTTATTATATTTCCTTGTGCATGTACTATCTCTCCCAATTCCTTTAGAACTTTCTCAATATTCTCAAAATATTGAAACCTACTAGTATTGTTCATCCCACATCCTTAGGATCCAGAACAATGCTTGGCAAGTAGGGGGCAGTCAATTAATCTTTAATGCTTGAATTATTTTTGTAAAATACATTAACACAGGATTTGAAAGTAATTTTACCCTTCAAATATCACTTTTTATGCATTTGTTTCTGCATTATTTGCTTTACTTATGAGAAAAATATTCTAAAGCTGAGGTTAAAAAGAAGAAAACAAAAAAGCATTAAATTTAAAAGTAAAATTTTTTCATAGAATAATAGTTCTCACACCTTTCATTTTAACTAACTCTAAGGTTAGAGACCTTTCACTTGATATGGCAATCATTCTGGCGAAGACCACTAAAGCATAAAGCAGGCATTCACACTACAGTCTTCTGTCTCCATTAATCAAGTTTATAGCAGCCACATGTAACACCACCAGATGCTCGAATTTTTAGTGCCTTGAAAATCTTTACTTCATACCAGATGCCCACTAACTGTGGATGAGGTGGGGAAGGAGCTACATGAGAAATTATGCTTCTGCCCTATTATCCACATGGGGTTAAAAAGTAAGCTCTTTAGTCAGCTCCTATAGCCCCCAAAACAAATACCCACTTTGATTAGTCCTAGGTGCATTGGGTTTTGCGCATCATAGAATTTTATCAAAGACAGAAAAATGGCAGAACACTACAAAAATAATTTTTTATTGAGTTCAGAGATAAAGGGGGAGAGAGAGAGAAACACCAATGATGAGAATCATCAATCAGTTGCCTCCCACATGCCCCTCCAACACCCCCCATTGGGGAAGGAGCCTGCAACCCAGGCATATGCCCTGACCAGGAATTAAACCATGACCCCCTGATTCATATGTTGACACTCAACCATTGAGCAATGCTAGCTGGGCCAAAAGTAATTTTTCATATCCATGGATGATAATTCTTAGTGGTAACAATATCCTGGAAAGTCCATCCTTTCCTTTCAAAATAATGGCTAATGTAACATTCAAAAGAAAATAAAAATGTCCTTGTCATACTGAAGATATGAAAAATGAAACCAACAAAATCAATTATCCTAAGTGATATGCTGGCCATGGAAGAGTTTTTAACTAGAATAGCTTCCTTAAAGTATAACCAGCAACAGAGCATACACACCGGAGTGAAGAGGTGAGAAACACAGAGGAGGAACACTACCGCAGGAAAAGTAAGAACAAAATGGATATAAAGAGAGTCTAGAGACAAAAGCCTTGGAAGAAGTAGTGGGAAAATAATGGAAGATGGCCCATTTGTGTGCCATTTCCAGAGAGCAGTTATGTAGGCGTCAGTGGAAAGCAGGGAAAGGCCTAGCAGTGAAAGTATTGAAGACATTAACTGTCAAAAACGGAACACTAACAAAAGACAATCTAAATTCCCCTCCACCCCTTGGGGGGTAAAAAATGGGCTAAAAGAGGTCTATTGAGAAAACCAAGCATAATTCATTGCATGAGGAAATTTTAAGAGGAGAAATTAGACCCTATACCACATTCATGTTTAACTTAATTGACTCATAAATATGGCCATCATATACATGGTATTAAATATGTTTATCCATTACATCAAATGTTTTCTTTAATTTAAGCTTTAATTTATAAACCTTATCAGATAATTGGCTACTTCCAGTATGGTAGACCTTTGAATCCCAATCACATGCCATAAAGAAAGGGCAGGATATTCTTGATGTGATCTGCTGTAACCTAACATCCATAACAGAGTGGATGGAGAAGAGAAGAATAAATTGAAATATTAAAAAATCAGAATTATGAACAAAATGAAAATTACGAATTATAAATAATTTTTCTTGTCTTTAATATAGAACCAATAAGGAATATCTTTTAGGAAGTACCAAAAGGAGCAGAAAAGGTGAATAGGTTATACTTAGGGGCGAAAAGTAACCTATATTCACTGCACAATTTTAGAAATACTCCTTTTCTCCTGAGTTTCTGAATGCTACAGAGGAAAGAGGAAACTAATCTAATCAGCCTAAATAAAAGAATATTAAAAGAAAAGACATTCTGATTCATTGATACAATATCTAAAAAAAAACTTTAAACACACACAAAAATTTAATGGATTTTATGCCTTTCCCTCATATTTTTTGAAACATGATAATGTTTCCAAAGGATAATCTGTGAGAATCTCTTCTCAGATTTCTTAGCAAATATGTCCTGACCTTATCTTCTAAAAGGTAAGCAAAATAAATCAAGTATATCTTCCCAACTCTCTATCAATCTAATATCTATCTAAAAACAGCCTAATTCTTGTAGAAATCAAATAGCTACAAGAAAAAAAAGGAGGAGATAGAATTTATCTAGAATTGGAGAACATGAATATTAATTTGAGAAACAAATCAAAAAAATCAAAAGATTATCTTAATTTCTACAATTATCTACTAAAAGCTCCAAATTGTCTCAATTTTCTTTTCTGTGTAGTAAAATCACAACTACTCAGTCAGTGACATTAAAACCTATTCAGTATTCACTCAAAAAATGTATTAGAAGTTTTCTTTATAAACAATATGCTTGGACTTATGCTAAGAGCTATGATTCCCTTGGAGAGCAAGAAAATAACTTTGATCACATTCTATACCCTGTAAACCGAAATATAACATTTATATTCCCAATGTGAATATGAAGCCCCCAAGATGAAATTAGAGTTTTGATCTCAAATTATCGCTCAAAACTATTTGGGCTTTATGTTTTAATACATTCTGGTATCTAAAACTTAGTCTTTGGTAACTTCAGATTTAATGCAAAAAATATTATTCAATTAGTTTCTCTTAGTATATTTAATCTATGATATTTAGATTCTACTTAATAATTTTTTTAAATGTAGAGATTCAGGGATTTCATACCATGAAATTTCTTTTACTAAAAAATAAAGCTATGGGTATATTCATTATAATATGATGTAATTACTGCTTTTAAGTTCAGATGTCTTAAAATTTGATATAACTGCCTTCAGGGAAATTATATTTTAGCTTCTAAAATTCATTATTTTAAAATTTAATATACAATATCTGGAATTAACCTGAGGACCAGCCAAAATTGATATGTTTATTTCAGTCACATGGTTTAAATGTATAATAAAACATAGTAATTTTATCTCAAATATTTACTAGTTGTAAGTTATATACTATACAATTTTGTCATGAGTAAATGTAAATTTTAGAATTTTTAAAACTAAGTATGTTTAAGTTAATAGAGTATAACAGGTCAATATTTTAAGATTTTTAGCGTAGAAATAAATATAAATGAAACTTTATAGCTTAATGTTTGCAAATTCACAAATACAATTTTATACCTTAAATTTCCTTTATTTTAAAGAATCATTCATTCTTTTTATCATCATTTCTATATGTACATTTAACTACAGCCCTAATTCACTGGGGAAAGTCAAAAGTTTACACTTATTTTTAGAAAAACTAATTAAGTTCTTTCTAAATAAACACAATGAATTATGAATGCTAGTCTACAAAATAATTTTTAAAATGTAAAATAATAATTATATCTGCCTTCCTTCAAATAGTGCATAGGCACAATTACTAGATTCGTTAATGCTCTGATAATACATCTAAATTATAAAATACTAGAGGCCCAGTGCACAAAAACTTGTACACCCGGGAGGGGGGCGTCCCTCAGCTTGGCCTGTGCCCTCTCCCAGTATGGGACCCCCTCAGGGGATGTCCACCTGCTGGCTTAGGCCTGCTCCCTGGGGGATCAGGCCTAAGCTGGCAGTCAGACACCCCTCTGGCAGCCCGGGAGCCCTCCAGGGATGTCCACTTGCCAGCAGGGAACAGGCCTAAGATGCACTCAGACATCCTTAGCACTACTGAGGAGGTGGGAGAGACTCCCACCACCACCGCTGTGCTGTCAGTTGTCAACCTAGCTTGTGGCCGAGCAGAGCTCCCCCTGTGGGAGCACACTGACCACCAGGGGGCAGCTCCTGCATTGAGTGTCTGCCCCCTGGTGGTCAGTGTGTGTCATAGTGACCAATCATTCCCAGTGGTTTGGCTATTAGGGTCAATTTGCATATTACCCTTTTATTATATATGACTAGGGGCCCGGTGCACAAAAATTTGTGCACTTGGGAGGTCCCTCAGCCCGGCCTGTGCCCTCACGCAGTCTGGGACCCCTCTGGGGATGTCCACCTGCTGGTGCAGCTGGTCAGCCTGGGTGAGGGGCTGATGGCTGTTTGCAGGCTGGCCAAGCCCCCAGTGTGGACCCTCACCCCATTGAGGTGTGGCTAGCCTGGGTGACGGGCTGAAGGGCGTTTTCAGGCTGCCCACAGCTCCTATTGACTCAATGTCCCAGCAAGGCTGACTGGAAGCAGGTTTCTGGGGTTTATTTATCTTCTATAATTGATACACTGTTCCTTTAAGCTGTGGCCTAGGCAGGTAACAAAGCCTCCTGTCTGCTTCAGCTCATGGCTTCTATAATTGAAAGAATGTTGCCTTAGTAGTCGGGCCCTGAGGCTTCTATAATTGAGACAATGTTGCAAGTCTGTTGCCTGGAGCCAGGAGAAGCCCAGCCTAGGCAGACAGTTTACTCCTGGTGCAACGAAAGCTGCCTGTTTACTCCAGCTCCGTGACTGCCGGCTTCCATCTTGGCTGGGTTAATTTGCATAGAGCTGCTCTGATTGGCTGGTGGGCGTGGCTTAAGCATCCCGTATAAATGGTCAATTTCAATATTACTATTTTATTAGATAAGATAGGCACAGAATTTGCACAACTGAAGTTATGAGTGACAGATTAACATTATTATGAAAGATTTACACATATCTTAAATGAGAAATATTAACAACATTAATAGCTATATTTATTATGTGCCTACTAAGTCCCAGGCCTTATACTAGGCCCTTTGCATATATCATTATTAATAGTCACAACAGCCTTGCAAGATATAGGTTCTTTTTTCATTTTTACAGCTGGTACAAGTGTGCTTCAGTTCCGGTAAGCACTTGCCTGAGGCCAAACAAGTGGAAGAGCTGGAATTCAAACTCAAATCTCTATCACTTGTGAGAGTTGTGACTTTATTCATCTCTGATAAATTATGTGCAAACATGCTTTTTAATTTTTTAAAAATTCATTACCAATTAAAATGTTTCCCAAGGTAACATCTGACAATAAATCAGCCACAGGTTTCCTCAGGTAGAGAGACATTTGGGGACCACATTGCTATTAACAATGCCCAAATTTTGAATTTTAAAACTTCACTGTTTAATCATGTTCGTTGAGACAAAAGTGATTTCAATTTAGTTTTAAACATCTGTTTAAAATTGCTTTTGGAAAACAAAGGGTAGTTGCACTGTGATAACTACTGTGTAATAACCACTCCATCAAAAAATTACTTATGCGTAAAAATACATATAAACACATTTATTGAATACTTAGTATGGAGAGCTAAATGCTTCAAATTCATTATTTAACTTTTATAACAACCTTGTAAGGAATATGATTATGATGACCTTACAGTTAAAAAACTGGAACACTTAGGAATTAAGTAATTTACCCACAGCCAAGCAGCTAGTGAGTCGAGGGGCTAAGTTTAGACTCCAAATTCAGCCACGTTCAAAGTCCTACCACTATATATTAGCCTGTCCTACATACAGAGGCCTTTAGAAGTGGGCTGTATTAAAATGTCCACACAAGGTCTAGGGTGTACGCCTGTGATCATACATATTAGTGGGCTGAGCCTACAGGATGAAAGGCAATGGCTGCAACTGTCTTCACTTACTGCCCCATTTAAACTCTGAGAATTCATTTCTTCAGTTCAAAAGTTAACTGCACATATTATGTAATCTCTAAGATCCACCAAAGCAACAAGATTAAGATCCTATAAATGAATGTCCTAACTGAACAATGCTGCTAAAAATATAACTGAAGGTTTGTCCTTGTTTTGCTATTATTCCTATCTCTCCCCCAAAGACACTACAGGGGTTTTAGCATGAACAGAGTGGAGTCATGGAGCTTTCCCAGCTCTGCTCAGTACATGTGACCTTGGGGAGTTAGTTCAACTTGTCTATGTTTCAGTTCAATTCATAACTTGAGGAAAATACTAATAATACCTATGCCAAAGAATTGCGTGAGGAAAAAAAATAAAGGTAAAAGTGATTGGCACAGAGTAAACTCAAGAGAAGTTAACTATTTTTTATTGTTATTATATAATGGAGAAATTGTTATATAATTTATGTTAAATCTCAAAAAAACTCACAAGAAATAAGACAAAATGTTCACTGCTAGTATACTCTGAATTTTAAAATTATATTTATATATATATGTGTGTGAATGTGTATTACACACAGGTGTATATGATGAATTTGTGTGCACATGTACACATGTACACATTTACCTGGCATTAAATATCGACTTAAACATTCATTTCTATGTGCATTTGCCTCTTTTTTTCAGTGTTTTTAGATAGCATGGCTGACAGGATCAGCATCAGATTTACACAGAATGATAATATGCAAAAGCACACAGAATTCTCACACGTATAAATGCTGTCTAGATATTTTAAGACATTTTGTGGAAACCACTAAAGTGGTGGGGATGGGACAATGATGCGTCAACTGAATTAATCGCCATCATCACTCTTCTAAAGAAAAAACAAAGCAACTTCAGCACACTCAATCATCACGAACATGAAGAGAATGGAGCTGCATACAAGCAAAGCTGGCTCCCTGCTCTCCAGTAGGGCATGTGTTAAAAAGGTGCAGCCACTGATGGAAAACTTGCTCCACAGCTCCCAAACACTGACATCCCTATTGGTAAATAACATGAGGGGTGTTCTGGTTTACTTGCTTGTCTGCTTTTTACTTGTGTTAGCTTATTTCCTTATAAATAAAAATGCAACTGTTTTTTATAGGACTGTGGAAAACCTTGCAACCAGACATTTGAGCTTATCAAAGAAAAATTTTACCTGATGACATGACACAGATATTAAGTGTCAAAGACTCACTGTAAAGAAAGGTAGCCTTTTTTTCTTAACTGCTGGCAATCCTAAAATGTGAGGCTAAGACTCACCAAAACACAGGCGTAAATATAGGAGGAATTCTATGGCATCTGACTTTTTGCATTTTTTCCATAGATATAACTGCTTGCTACTTATCCAAATGCATTTCTGAACTTGTACTGTTAACTCAAGGATAACCCAGATATCAAGAGTGTTTAAAAAGGGCTATGAGGACTAGGAACAGCTCACACATTGACTTACTTCAGCAACAACATTCTAGTAAAAGGTAACATGATCATTTAATCGCAAGGGCTTATATATTCCCCTAAACATTTAATTAACCATGGTCTAATATTTTGCACTGTGATTTATTTAAAAATACAGAAAAATGAAATCATTATTATATTATTGCTTGAAGGAAATATATAGTAATCAATACAGTTAGACAACTTATAAACAGATTAGGAATAAATGGCTGGGCATGTGGATTTTTAAAATGTACATTATTTTACTCTCTCTCTCTCTCTCTCTCTCTCTCTCTCTCTCTCTATATATATATATATATATATATATATATATATATATATGCCATATAACCTTAAGAAATTTTTTCTTTTCATAGAACACTTTGCAAATTTATCCTGTAGATCGATGTTGAGCTTGCCACTAGAGATCGCAAACAAACATAATACTGCAAAGACGGGATATGCTGAAGCAGCAGCTATTAGTAATTTCTCACGTAGATGTGTGAAAGGAAAAAAAGAAAAATGGTTTAGTGCATTCTAGTTCATTCACAGAGCTTTGGGAATTAATTACACTTATGTTGCTCAGTACTAACAGTGAGGATTAGGAAACAAATGTTGAGATATAAATATGAAAAGTATGCCTATTATTTTATCTTTGCAGTCACCTAGGTTTATAATTTGTATACTTTTATAACATGTATACATTTTATGTTCATGTATAATAAAGATCTGTATTATATATGCATATATTACATATGCTTATAATAAAAGGTGTTTCAGTATTTAGTAATGAGGAAAATAAAGGCAAACAAGCTGCTTTTAAACAAAATCATCATCAAAATATATTGTATATTTTATCTGGAGGATATGATTCAAATTATAGATATCAGAGATAGCAACAGTCTTCTGTTTATACCATGTGAAACAGTGGAGAGATGATCACTTAGCTTTTGTTTTGGTTCCAATTCATTTTTTTTTCAAGAAGTGTAATTAAAAACTGCATTAATGCCACCAATTATGGCCTCCAAGGGACCAGAAACCCCATGTTACTCCGTGATGAAACACAACTGAGCTGCAAACATCCATTTACTATTATAATACTCATTAATCCTGCCAAAAACAACTCATTATGGGACTTCAAGGAAATCATCTCATAGGCAAACAGCACAGAATCTGTCATTGCATTCCTCATAGCAAAGTTGCGGAGGTGGAAACTGTTATTGTCACAAATTTATGATACCAGAATTATGGTTTTGCTTTTTACCTAGCCACGACATTTATGTGAAAGAAGTAGGCTAAACTCGCACCCTTTAAGCAAAGTCTTAATAAAGAAGCAGCTTTGACTCAAAAATCTCAGTAATTTAAGCCTAAAAAATTTCATTAACCTACCTATTAAATTCTTCCAGAACTCAATCTCACTTCATTGAACATCAGCACCATTAGCATTTTTCTTCCCAAAGTAGTAACACAAATCCCACTATATTCATTGTCATTTCCTGTCTGGATATAAAATGAAATATAAACCTCTCTCATTCTTTAGACAATTGAATACATTCAACTATTTTGCCTCCTTTTTCTTTCTTTTATAGTTTATTTATCGATTAAGGTATTACATATGTGTCCTTACCCCCCATTACCCTCCACCCCCTCACTCATGCCCTCACTCCCCTGTTGTCTGTGTCCATTGGTTAGGCTTATATGCATGCATACAAGTCCTTTGATTTATCTTCCTCCTTACCCAACCTCCCCTACCTTCCCTCTGAAGTTTGACATTCTGATCAATGATTCTCTGTCTCTGGATCTGTTTTTGTTCATCAGTTTATGTTGTTCATTATATTCCATAAATGAGTGATATTGTGTGATATTTATCTTTCTCTGTTTTATTTCACTTAGCATAATGCTCTCCAGTTCCATTCATGCTGTTGGAAATGGTAAGAACTCCTTTTTTACTGCAGCATAGTATTCCACTGTATAGATGTACCACAATTTTCTAATCCACTCATCTGCTAATGGGCACTTAGGCTGTTTCCAAATCTTAGCTATTATAAATTGTGCTGCTATGAACATAGGGGTACATATATCCTTTCTGAATGGTGTTTCTAGTTTCTAGGGATAGATTCCTAGAAGTGGCATCACTGGGTCAAATGGGAATTGCATTTTTAGTTTTTTTGAGGAAACTCCATACTATTGTCCATAGTGGCTGCACCAGTCTGCATTCCCACCACCAGTGTACGAGGGTTCTCTTTTCTCCACATCCTTGCCACCACTTGTCATTGGTTGATTTGTTGATGATAGCCATTCTGGCAGGTGTGAGATGGTACCGCATTGTCGTTTTGATTTGCATCTCTTGGATGATTAGTGACTTTGAGCATGTTTTCATATGTCTCTTGGCCTTTCTTCTGTCTTCTTTCAAAAAGTATCTATTTAGTCTGTTGCCCATTTTTCACTGGGTTGTATATCTTCCTTTTGTTAAGTTGTATGAGTTCCCAGTAAATGGTAGAGATTAAACCCTTATCAGTGATAACACTAGCAAATATGTTTTCCCATGCAATGGGCTTTCTTGTTTTGTTGATGGTTTCCTTTGCTGTGCAGAAGCTTTTTATTTTGATCCCGACCCATTTGTTCATTTTCCCTTTAGTTTCCATTGCCCTAGGAGCTGTGTCAGTGAAGAAATTCTTTTGGCATATGTCTGAAATTTTGCTGCCTGTGGATTCTTCTGACATTTTTATGGTTTCCCATCTCATGTTTAAATCCTTTATCCATTTTGAGTTTATTTTTGTGTATGGTTTAAGTTGGTGGTCTAGTTTCATTTTTTTGCATGTATCTGTCCAATTTTCCCAACACCATTTATTGAAGAGACTGTCTTGACTCCATTGTGTGTTCATGCCTCCTTTGTCAAATATTAATTGAGCATAATGGTTTGGGTCAATTGCTGGGTTCTCTATTCTATTTCATTGATCTACACTGAGTGGCCAGATTATTATGACCACCTGACATTTGTAGGCAAATTAGCCATACACTGCACCGTATGGGATATAGAAGATGAAGGCTTGTTTGAACACCTTTGCGGTCTGCAGTTACTAAGATAAAACATCTCCAATTCACACAGGAACACAAGGATTGGACAGTCAAGCATTGGAAAAAAGTCATGTGGTCTGATGAATCATGTTTCCAGTTGCATCATGCAGATGGCAGAGTGAGAATTTGGCGGAAACAGCATGAAAGCATGCACCCCATATGCATGAGTACAACCCTTCAAGCTGGTGGGGGCAGTGTTATGGCTTTGGGCATGTTCTCCTGGCATGATTTGAGCCCTTTAATTTGTGTGGAAAAATGTTTGAATAGTACAACATACCTATGTATCATTGCTGATCAGGCTCATCCTATCATGTTGATGGCATATCCCAATGGAGGTGGCTTCTTCTAATAAGACAATGTGCCATGCCATGGTGATCGCATTGTCCAGGAGTGGTTTCAAGAACATGAGGGAGACTTTCCCTTGCTTAGGTGGCCCCCACAATCACCAGATCTCAATCCAGTTGAGCATTTGTGGGACGAAGTTGAAAGAGCCATCAGGCAGCTGGTTCCACAACCATCAAATCTCACAGAACTGGACAGTGCTGTTCATCAGGCATGGCGTCAGATTCCTCACATCACCTTTCAACATCTCATGGAGTCAATGCCAAGAAGAATCGCCACAATATTGAAGGCAAAAGGTGGCCCAACGAAGTACTGATGGGGTGGTCATAATAATCTGGCCACTCACGTTTAAATTTATCCCACGTTCAAAGGCTGTTAAATCATGTTGTTTACTCATATTTTCAGGGAAAAAAATCACTTCTACTGTCGTGGTAAACAACCTACTTTCCTATTTATAATGGTCTGGCCCTCCAGCAACTTCAGCGCGAAATTATAATTAATTTGCCTACAAATGTCTGGTAGTCATAATAATCTGGCCACTCAGTGTATATGTCTTCTTGTGTATTGGCTCCTTTTTCTATCCCCTCAGCTCCAGGAAGTTGCTGCAACCAGCAAGCTCTCTCTTAATGATTAGTGGTGATTTGATGTCACTGTTCTAGGAAAAGTAGCCCTGAAGTACTCTCCAGCAAACAAAACTTTGAGGTGTAAATTATCATTTGATAAATAAGTATTACAAATATGGATGATTAGAAAGGGGTTTTATTTACAATACATTAACCATCTTTAGGTTTCAAGACCAAAAGCAGACTATTCTTTCTCTTCAATACAATACTTCCTCTTATACTTCTCCAGAAGTATAAGTCTTTGCTTGAGTAGAAATTATCTACATAAGATGTCTGAAAGGGTGCTCTAAAATAAGCTTAGATAAAATATTAATGAGCTAACTTAAAATATTTGGTTATGCTTAATCTCTTTATACAGAATTTGAAAGAAAAAAAAGAAATTTGTAAGAAAATTTTTCCACAAAGACAATATTTTTTTCATAAAATTACTGGAAAGAAGAGAAAAGTAAATGATAATCTGCTTAATCCACAACAATTCAAATGAAATTAATAGCAAAATTCATTAAAATTGGCTGCATCGGTAGAAAAATGAGGACTAGCTTGACTTATACAAAAAAAATCTGAAAGTTTATACTTAGGATAAAAGGTGAAGATAAATGTATAGATTATAAAGTGATGAAGGATTTATTTTGGTAGTTCCTTTTCAATTTTCAGGTTTGGGATTTAAATTTTGAGAATAGGTACAAAGTAAATGCTGCATGCTCTCACAGAAACCAGGAGTTATTTACTAAGGTATCAACCTTATGAATTCCAGAAGTTTCCTTCTAGAATCTAAATCCTATGAGAACTCTGTCTTGTACACCACTGGGTCATCAGCTCTTAGCACCACATGAAAGACAACTTTGAAATGTTTACTAAATGAACAAGAGCATTGAACTTTACAACAATAGTCTGAGAACACGCAAATACCAATGTTGCATCTCTGCTGTAAGACTTTTTTTCTCTTCTGTCCCAAGAAGATGAATTGGCTTTATAGTCTAAGTTTTGAAATCTTTGAGGAAGTGTTTATGAACAGAAAGTAGACATTTTCAAAACCTAAGAAAAACCCTATATTCTATTTCTTTGCTGATGGAAGAAAACTTACCTAGTGGAAGAAATAGAAATTAAAAAAATAAATGTCTTGCACCAAAAGTATTTTCCTTTTTGGGGTTCTTGATTTACTCACTGCATTTGGGTCCTGTATTACTCTAGAAGGCATACATCTTTGAAGGCTGAAAACTTTGCCCAGAGCTGGAAAGGATCAAAAGAGCTCTCTGAGGCCTGAGCTGAAGTTAGCAGGGTGTCTGTGATATTAGAGGAACACTTTTGACTATGCCAATAGCTGATTACCCTACTGGAGCACATAGAAAATGTTTTTTTAAAAAAGTGAGAGAATGAAATCTTGGCCTCAGATGCAACTCACTCATCCCAGTGTATGTGGTCCCTGAGAGACCAGGATCTTCTCATGATCCTGCTGTAGGCCTGATATCAGAGCCAAAATGGATTAAATATGACTTTCCAAAAAAGAATATGGAATTTCTTATACTCAAGTTTTTTGGACCAGAATTTGTACCCATACAGAATGAAATCCAAAATTTCATACACCAATTTTTTTCTTGCCGGTTTCAATACAGATCTTAGTTTATCAGACTAAAAGTGATCTGGTTGGAAATGGGAGTGCAGGCTGGCTGGTACCTCCATCACCTTTCCCAAACCACTAGCAAATAAGCATCTTTTTCTTTTACGACATCCTTGCTTCCAGGAATGTATCAAGTTAGATGGGAAAACTACCTTTATATCTTTCTTGTTTTGTTCTCAAACCATGAGGTGGGATGAACAAGGAATCCTCAATATAGACTAGATACTTATTAGATGCTAAATCTTGAATAGATGTTATATGAGGTAAAATATGCAGAATTTCCCTACAAAATTGATATGTTCAGGTTGTGAAAAATAAAATGGCTTTGAATCTAACATGCGAATAGCGGGGTCATGTTTACCTGGGCACCATATTCTTTTAAACTAGGGCTTTTCTTCTGAAAGCTACAGGGGCTTTTTCTCAGGCAATTTTAGGTGAAATAAATTCTAAAACACTTTCAATTTACCAACTTTTAAATGTCTTTTATTGTCTTTTAAGTTGTTGTTTACAGGACAAGACCCATCTCAAAATCTGTGAATATGTATATTCATTCCAAGTTAATGTAGGGAATATCGATCATAATAAATAAAAATAATTCTCAATCTGATATAATTTACATGTTTCAAAAAGAACTGATGTGTAGAAAGAAACCCAATTACAATGTGTAAGTGGGCAATCTTTGGGTTTAGACTAACCAGTTCATGTGGAAGTGTTCAAAGATCAAGCACAGTGTGTTTCACAGGGTACAACAGAAAGGGCTTCCAGATCTCTCTGAGATGTGGGAGCTACACTGTCAAAAATGCCAGCTCATCTCTGGATGGCCCAGATCAGTGCAGACAACTATGTCACTTCAGGAAATGTTAAAAATGACATGTAGCACTTTGTCATTATAAAAATGAAGTGTCACCCTCATAGTGTCAAGAGGACGCAAACATTTGCATTTATTAATGTAGGTTAATGTGTGTTTTCTGTTTGGAGTTCTAGGATTGACAAATAATTCCAACTTTATAAATATCATATATAGGAAAATCCTCATCAGCACACATAATAACACACACAGCACATGCACGGATGAGGGTGACAACATGCCACGAGAGGAAGGAAAGTCTACTACATCTCTAAAAGCAGGAGCAAAACACCTGTCTGAGAACTTGCTTCCTAAAGTGCTGCAGAGGCCAGTGGTACTCACTGTCGATGTAAAATTCACATAGTAGATACATATATATTTCAGAAATTATTTAGGATCATTTCATTGACAATCACTGCTTCCAGAGTCAAGTTAAAACTAATGTACACTTTCATTTTAGGAAATAATTGGTAAGCAATTGCTGCCATGACATTCTTCAGTTCAAGTACTTGTTTTCCACCCCACCTCCCTTCCGCATCTCTCTGATCTACCTTCATTATGTAAGGCAACCTACAGTAGATCAAAAATCATGAATACTGTTGCAAAATGTATTTAAAAACAGGTTGGAGAGTAATGATAAAATATTTGCTGAATTATTCTCCTAAAATATTAGGTCTTTTGACAATGGTGGACTGAGTCTACCTAGATTAACATATGGGAAGCCACTCTGTTCCCAGGACTTGTTCCAATTTGACTTGATTCCAGTTGTTTCTGACCCATTTTCTAATTTCACTTGTTACTGTAAAACCAAGAACCTGTTTCCAGATACTAGTTTCTCCTAAACCCTGGGACAATCAACTGAAAAAAAACACCGTAATTATTATGTACATGTCCCTGACATATACCTCAATAATATATTTTGAATAACTGTGGCATATTATTTCTAATGACATTAACTAGACAATTTTCAATCTTCAATAATTTAACACTACAAAATTGATAGCCTATTCCCTGATATTCCTTTTCATTGTTTTTATTCAACTATCAGCCTCATAACATGACAATCCCTAACTCATTTTATATGTCAGTAGGTACAGCTAATGCATAAAATTTTGACACCAAAATATAAATTGTTAAGAATTATGGAAATGAGGTTATAAAATTTCTAGTTATTTTACTACAAAAGTTTATCTTATTAGGAAAAAACTGAAGGTTATTACATGCTCCTTCTGAAATGTTTCACAATATCAGATAAAAACATTATAAGTTAAGGCAATGATGTAACCATGAAAGATCTTGGCACTGTCTCTGAGAAAATTAAAGGCATAATGTTGAAAACTAAAAGTATAAGCCAACATAGGTTATGCTTTTAGATTTTGACACTGGCTTTGGCTTAACAGGCTCAATGATGTAAAACACATGAGGTATATCACAAGATGATATCCAAACAACCTCAGGTAGTGAACAGGTCATGGAAATCATTGACCTTTGATGGTGTGTGCTTTTTTCAAATTCTGAATATGTTAAATATTTAGTAATGCAAACGCTCTATCAAAAAGTAATTTTAAGCCCTGGTCAGTTTGGCTCAGTGGATAGAGCGTCGGCCTGGGGACTGTAGGGTCCCGGGTTCGATTCTCGTCAAGGGCATGTACCTTGGTTGCGTGCACATTCCCGGTGGGGGGTGTGCAGGAGGCAACTGATCGATGTTTCTCATCGATGTTTCTAACTCTCTATCCCTCTTCCTTCCTCTCTGTAAAACAATAAAATATATTTTTTAAAAAGTAATTTTAAATTGTTTTAAATTATTTTCAAAATGTGTAGAATGAATGTTCATATTAAATGACTTACCACCCTGAATCTTTTGTTTCCTTTAATACTGCATCAAGCACATGCTGAATGGACTGAATTAAAATGTAATGATAGAACACAATTTATTCAAATATAGCAGGAGGTAGAATAGCATTTTGACAAAGAGTAGGCATCTTGTGATTTGAGTATTGGCTCTTCCATTAACTAGCTGATTGACCCTAAATAAATTGCTTAACCTCTTTAGATATCAGTGTGTTCAGCTGTTAAATGGGGATAATTATACTTTGTTCATTACATGGAAGATTTATTGCATTAAGTTATATGCATATCTCACATCATAAGAGCTCAATAAATGTTACCTAGAATCATCATTATTTGGGGGGTTAAGAATACAATTATATAGATCCATCATAGATGGGGAAGAGTGCAGGGTTAAAGACATCTACTCTAATAAAAGAGTAATATGGAAATTAACCATCTCTCCAAGACACCTAAGCCATGCCCACCAGCCAAGCTACACCCACCAACCAATCAGAGCAGCTGTATGCAAATTAACCCAGCCAAGATGGAGGCTGGCAGCCAGGGAGCGAGCAGCGGCAGGTACGGCGCAGGCGGCAGCGGGGGCAGAGCGGGCAGCGGGAGGGGAGGCCTGGCGGGATGAGGCGTGAACCTGTGTGACCTGGATAAGGTCCCTGAGACCCTGGAGTTCTTCGAGCTGCTGGGGCCAGACTATGGGGCTGGCTCTGAGGCAGGTGTCTTGCTTCCCATAGAGCCTCTGGATGGGTTCCCCGTCCACGGCCCTGCAGGGGCCCCGAGCTGGAGCCTGGGCTCTTTGAGCTGCCAGCAGCGATGGGGAGAAGCCTACCATACCCCAAGTCCTGAAGTGCCCCACGCTGTTCTGCGACCAAGAAGTCGTCCCTGGCTGCAAGAGGGCACAGGCCAGGCTGAGGGACCCTTCTGGGTGCACAAATTTTTGTGTACCAGGCCCCTAGTATTATAATAAAAAAGTATAGATAGCATTCCTTTTTAATTCTCACTGAGGGTATGTTTTTTATTGAGAGACAAAGCAAGGAAGGTAGAAGGAGAGAGAAACATCAATGTGAGAGAGAAACATCAGAAGAATACCTCCAACACATGCTCTGTCAGGGGATTGAATCTGTGACCTTTGGCTGCAAGAGACAATGCTCCAACCAACTGAGCCACACCAGCCAGGGCAATGTTCTTTATTTTATTTCAGAATCAATATTTCAGAGTTTTACTTTTATTCCCTAGTCTAGTATACTACAATTTCAATCGACCAACAAATGCTTAATATTGCCTATGCATATAGAAGAGCAGTCAATATTTTATGGAGTTGTATATAATTTAAATTATAAAACAAAATAATAAAGACCATTTGAAGGAATTCTATAATGTATACATTTAGAAGAAAAATAATTTTAAAAATAGTCATCATCTAATATAGTTCAATTTTTAGAGCAATTTGAATATATCTTACCATGCTTTCTTCAAGAAAATGTAACACAAGGACACAAAGCCTAAGAAAAATTGTGTCTGAAAGGGCATGGAAGGGCCATGAGCAGATGCCTCAGTGGTTATGTGCAGTTTCCTCAAGAGCCTACAGCATTCAAAGGAATCTGATCAGAAGTCTGCATGTTGGGCAAGGAAATATGGTGGATGCTGTGAAGAGTCGTGCCCTTTTACTAATACAGAGTCTTTGAGAGGACGTACTAGAAGTTTAGTTGCTATGGACATTGGTAGACAGAGGCACAGGGTGAGTCCTATGTACAGCAGTGAACTGGTTTTTCAAGCATATTCCTGGACAGAGGGTCCAAATTGCTTCCTCTGCAACACCAAGGATACTGACTTGATTTGGGAGAAACTGGAATAATTTCATTCCCTACTGGGATCATCAGCGAGATGAATAAGTTTTCCATCCTGAAGCAGATAAGGTACAGAGACTGTTACGAGCAGCTTCAATAATTTCCTGAAAAGGACCAGGAGTAAAGGAGCCCTAAGACTGAATAAGATTCTAGATAACTTGAGAGGATCCTGTGGTTCCAAAATTGAAGAGGGGCGCTATAATTTTTTTTTATCCTTAGAACCCCAGAATGAGCTATATATAGTAAAATTGTGAAAGCAGCAATTTCTCCTTTCAGCTTCTATAGGTATTTACACATTACATGTAAAAGAACTAGATCTTAGTAAAATAACATTGAGTTTAATCTTTTTCCAAAATTAAATATTATATCTAACATGACCCAATCAGTCAAGACACTGACACCAAACAAAGGCAACCATATCACTCATGGGCTTTTCTGAGAATCTTAATATTGCCTCGTAGATTCAAAGGCTTTGCTTGGTCTGTTTTATAAGTATAAGCTATTCTTTTCTCTCCAGTGCTCTCCAGTTGTCCCCACTACACACAATACAACAAGAAGCTGAATCTTAATAATGTATCAAGGTATCTTCATAATGAAGAATAAGATATTTGGTTAGTAGCACTTCTATGATGAAAAGGGACTGAGAAAATTAAAGATTGAAAATAATAGGCTGCATATAAGAAAAAATCATTTCTAATGATCTTTTGAGTTGTAGACTTTAGGACTAAAATAAATTGACTTTGTCTAAACTTTCAAATACTGGATCCTTAAGTTGCAAAGCATTAAGAAGTCTAATAGCTTTAAAGATCTCAAAAAGACCTTTTGCCCATAATATGTGCAGTATAGTAAAGAAACAAAACTATGGATCTGCCCATCTAAATGAATGAAACATATACAGAGTAGTTGTAGTACTGATGCCAGATATTGATTAGTGAGAACATAATGAATTGTATGATCTATAAGACCATAATCCTGCTATTAATCTGCCTTTCAGGTCATAATCACATACACTTCAAGTAGCAAGAGTTCTTCAATTGAATACAAATGACTGAAAATATACACAAATTAATGTTTGCAATTTTCCTATGAAAACCGAACAGTATTAAATACCTGACATCAAACTGACTATAAGAAAACAAACACCAACTTCTCTTTATTGATCAACTTTGCACAAATAAAAACACTAGTATGTTTGGATTTTAGAAAATACATCTATATCTATTACCTCCCACACAAGCACAGATGTTAAAAATTAACTTGAATACTAATAATGTTTCCATTATGCTGTTCCCAAGGATAACATTTATTTACTGCTTTGGAAGATTCTCAATACTAATAAGTTAATAATTTATATAAGTATCTATTACAAAAAAGGTGAAAGTGTACTTTATCATTAATTTATAGTAGCCAGTGAATTGGAAGAGTCCAGTGTTGTTTTTATGGATTTCATAGGTCATCTAGTGCAATTCTGTGCCTTTAGCAGGATTTTCCCCAAACCATGTAAGAATTAGAGGAAATATTTGAGATATGTCTATTCCATGTAAAAGGTTTGTGAAGGTATACCCATTTGATGGTAGACTTTATTATATGAAATGTTAACGATATTACAATGTATTTTTTCTTTCTTTCCTTTTCATACTCTTGTTCTTTCCTGCTCCTCTGCTCTATTATTGGGTGAGGAAGTAAAAAAGTCAAAACAAACATCAAAATTCTATTAAAAAACAAAACAAACACTTTTATTGTCATCACATTTCTCCTTTAAAATTTAAAGTTTCATTTTTTAAAAGTTTCATGACTGGCTCTCAGAACAAATAATTTAATGGTTCTTTTATTATTTTATTATATGTAAACTGTACTGCCTCTATTTTATTTTTCTGGAATACAGATTTACTTATAAGGAATTTAGTAATATTCAATTATTTGTCACTAAAATTGAACTTCCATAGTCTTCTATAACAACCAATCTTAATAATATTCACTATGGAAATTCTCCACTCGATGCCTTTTTCTGCAGTTTAAGGCATTTCCCCCCATTCTGTGAAGATATAAGCAATGAGTCATGAAAAGAAAACTCCATGTATTTGAAAATCAACAATATTTTAATCAGCTGACTTTTTACTTTATCCCATTTTTAGTTCCTTTACACAGCTCCTAGCCTAGTTCTCTTTTTTCCTTGTGCATATTATGGAGCTTAACATTAGAAAAAAAATTTTCAACCAGCTTAATACCTAGTCACTACAATGAAAGTATTATTTCTAGATTTCTGAAAATGGGTTTTCCATTTTGTACTATGGGTTAACATAAAAATATTAACGTTTCTATTTATATTTCCTACAAAACAATGTTTTATAAAATTAACTAGGGGCCCAGTGAATGAATTCATGCACCTTGAAAGGAACCGTGGGCCACAGGACTGTGGTGGGCACAGGGGCGGGTCTCAGCCCATCCTCCGCGCCCCCTCCCCCGCCACTGCCACCCCCACGCGCTGACGGCACTGCCTCGCTCGCACCTGTTGACAGCACAGAGAAAACGGGGCGGCACCAGCAGCAGGTGTGAGTGGGGCCAGTGCAAGCAGCAGCTGCCACTCCAATTGCCGCTGAGGAGCAGGGGGAGGTGGAGAAGCCCTCAGGGGCAATCGGTGCCAGCAGCTGCCACTTGCACCTGCTGATGGCACCTAGCAATCGGGACTGGCATCAGGCACCAGCAGCAGGTGCGAGCAGCAGCTCCAGGTGCCAGCAGCGAGTTCGAGCAGGGCTGTCGCTGGCAGCGGGTGCCAGTGCTGGGCAGGATCATGGTGCGTGGGAGCAAAGAATTTTCAGTAACCACCCGAAGGCTCACCTGATGACAGTGACCAGCGCCCCATCTTGCTCTGGAGCCCCCGCTCACCTACTCCAAGGGGTCACCACCCACCATGTTCCACGCTCTGTTCCCTGTTGCTGATGCCCACTAAGTCCCATGCACACCCTGGTGGTCAGCGCACATCATAGCAACTGGTTGTTCTGCTGTTTGGTCTATTTGCATATTAGGGTTTTATATAGAGAGATTATGGTATAAATATTTTATTTTATAGCATATACATTCATGCTTGGAATATTCTTTTTTTAAAAAAAAGTATATTTTATTGTTGTTTTTTACAGAGAGGAAGGGAGAGGAATAGAAAGTTAGAAACATCAATGAGAGAGAAATATCGATCAGCTGCCTCCTGCACACCCCCTACTGGGGATGTGCCCACAACCAAGGTACATGCCCTTGACTGGAATTGAACCTGCGACCCTTCATTCCGCAGTCCGACGGTCTATTCACTTAGCCAAACCAGTCAGGGCACTTGGAATATTCTTGATGGCTAAAATTTTCTCTTGTAAATTTAGAGAAAATTCAAATCAAATCCTATATAATAAAGCCTAATATGCTAAGTGTCTGGTTGTCTGGTTGGCCATTCAACCAATCAAAGCATAATATACTAATGATATACTAAGGCCACTCAACCACTCACTATAATGTGCACTGACAACCAGGGGGCAGAGAGTTGACTGGTCGACCAGTCATTATGCTGTGCACTGACTACCAGAAGGTAGACAATCAACTGGTCAACCAGTTGCTATGACATGCACTGACCACCAGTGGGCAGACACTCCAACTAGTAGGTTAGCTTGTTGCTGGGGTCCAGCCAATTGGGACTGCGCAGATGGGCCAGACTCGCCCTAGAGCCCTCCCATGGTCCTTCCCTGGCTGGCCAACCACCTGCATCCCACCCCAGCCCTGATCGATCCTGCATGAGCGGGATCCCTCAGCCTGGCCTGACCCTCTCATAATCTGAGACCCCTCTAGGCATGTTGAAGAATTAGTTTTGGCCTGAAGCCAAACGACCAGTAGCTATGTCGGGCACTGACTACCGGGGAGCAGATATTCAATGCAAGAGCTGCCCCCTGGTGGTCAGTACACTCCCACAGGGGGAACACTGCTCAGCCAGAAGCTGGGTTTATGGCTGGCGAGCACAGTGGTGGTGGTGGGAGACTCTCCTGACTCCATGGCAGTGCTAAGAATATCTGATTGACAGCTTAGGTCTACTCCCCACAGGAAGTGGGCCTAAGCCGTCAGTTGGACATCCCCCGAGGGCTCCTAGACTGTGAGAGGGTGCAGGCTTGGTTAAGGGACCCTCCTTCCCCAACCGTGAGTGTATATATTTTGTGCACCAGGTCTCTAGTTTATATATACCAGTAAAAGGAAATAGAGTAACAATCATTAAATTAGAAAAATAAATTGAGATGGATTTTTAATGATGAGTAACAAGCAAAAGTAAATATTACCTAAAATAATCATAGATCTCTTTAACTGAAACACCTAATATAAGTTAGAAGAAAACATTTCACACTTTATTGTCAAGTAAGACCATGTAAGTGTTGATGTGTCATTTATTGACAGAGAAAGGAACATAAGCTTCACAGGGTAGGAATTTTGTCTAATCTTCTTCTCTGATATGTTCCCTAGAGCCTAGAACACTGACACTTTGTGCTCACTCAACAAATAAGTGTTGAATAAAAGGAAAGTATATTTTTCTAATGAAACAATTTCTATTTCTCCCACTCTTTTCCTTTGTTCTCTTTGCTCCTGTATATTGGATTTATTTTATTCTCACTTTTCCTTCTCCCAGCTTTCTCTATCTTCCTCTTCCATCC
>PVJC01011423.1:0-2500 GCA_004026665.1 Murina feae | reverse complement strand
TTTTGATTTACCACTAAAATAGGTAAAATGTATTAGATATGTAACACTTTCCAACTTTTTCATCTAATATTAAGAGATGCTACAAAAATGCAAACATTCATAATATGAAATTGTCTACATTTAACCAAAGATGAAAGTAATATGTTAGAGTATGTATGAAATATCTGCTTATAAGTTTCCATTATCTATGAAGGTGATAATAATGATACTGTAATTTAATAAAATGGAAATATGTCAGTGTGCTATAGTATATAAAATACATATTTTATTTTACACGTATAATGACACGAAATGTGTAGATATATAAAAATTTACACAGCACTCAATATATGTGATTTATTGTATGATGCTGATCCTGAGATTTTTATTTTATTTAACTAATACTACATCTTTTTTAACATAGGATCAAGGTCAAAATGTAATATGAAGTAAAATGACAAACAGTAAAACTGAATAGCAAGCAATAGCTAACCTTCATAAAAACCTCAACAAATTTACCTTGGTTTCATTTATTAGGAAATTAACTCAGAACATTTAATTAATACATGCAAAGTCATAAAGCTACAGAGCGATGGATGTGGGATTTGAATTCACAGCCAACCATCATCAAAATTCTTTCATTCTTTCTTCTACAACAGTGGTTCTTAGACTTTAATGTGCATCAGAAACACCAGGAGGATTTGTTGAAATACACAATGCAGGCCCTCACGTTTCTGATTCAGTTGCTCTTGGTTTTACCTAAGAATTTTCATGTCCAACAAGTTCCCACATTATGCTTGTTCTGCTGGTTCAGAAACAGGACTTTAAGAACTGCTATTCTAGAACCAGGAGGTCATGGCTCAATTCCCAGTCAGGGCACATGCCCAGGTTGTATGCTCAATTCCCAGTGTGGGGCATGCAGGAGGCAGCCAATCAATAATTCTCTCTCACCATTGATGTTTCTATCTCTCTCTACCTCGACCTTCCTTTCTGAAAGCAATAAAAATATATTTAAAACACAAAAGCAACAACAAAACACACACATAAATTCCCAGTGCCACACTGCCTTGACATGAGTCCTGGCTCCACTACTTACAACGTGCATGTCTGTCTTTTTACCACCATTCTCCTTGTTAAATGGAGATAAGAATACTAGCGCCAATCTCATAGGATTGTTGTTACAAGGATAAATATGCATAAGATGCAAACTTAGAACTGGGCCTGGTGTGCTATACACATTCAACAAGTAATAACTATTATTATCATGACTCACCAATCCGAAATTCCCAAGTGCAGAAAAAGATTTTAAGGTCATATTGATTTATATTGTTATTTTCTGACAAAAGACATACACACATAAATTGAAAGAGCTGAAAATTCCTGAAACTAAATTAAGAAAAAATCCATTGTATGACTTCTCATGTTAACAGTGGCTAAAATTTTCAAGCTAAGTTTTATAAAGACATAGACCCCATATTTCAAGTAGGTGATACTTGTATTGATCTTACATAAATCCTAGTACCATAACGTAACAATAAATCATAAATCAGTGAAGGGATTTTTGAAGTGAGTTGGGATAATAGGTCCTAGGCACTTTGCTTTAAAATGATTTAGCTTCTATAAGGTTCAAACTCAAAAAGTTTAGATGAATAGAGAGTGAGCTTATATCTATTAGACTCTTTGTCTGAAATATTAGATGTTATCTGTTATGCAGACTTGTCAAAAAGTGCTGGACCATAATTGATTCATCACTGAATTGTCTAACAATGAATGTGTTACTGAAATGTAATATTTGAGAAACCAGGACTCAAATATAGCATTCTCTTTAATGAATTTAAGAACAAAACTCCTTTTCACAGAGAAAAAGGGTAAAGTCACTTCATGTGTCTGGATACCATGGACTACTCAATACACAAGATAACTAGAAAAAGATAAAAAGAACATGAGAGAGACAGAGGGGGAAGGAAAGGGAAGGAAGGGTCATTTCTGTAGTAATTCTGAATCTTAATGTATTTAACTAAAGTTAATATTAATCTGACAAATCTTTCCAAACCTATAAACAAGAACTTCAAATTCTATGCATGTGTATAAATCCATGAAACAATGTAATTTCTATTTTTATAAAATATAAAGTCTAAAAGTGTTGTTCTACCACTTGCTTAGACCATCTCTCACTCATTTTCAGGAAGGAAATAAATTATAAACTTAACCCTGTCAGAAAAATGTGGGTCGCTTTCATAATATTTTAATATTTGTTCTGTTTTTATAGACGTCATATCACCAGTATTTACAGTATCTGAAACTCTGAAATGTCCCAGGAGTAGGAATGGAAGTTCTGAGGGCTTTAATAAGCTTCCTGTTGCTAAGGTAACCACATCCTTGATATCCATGTGTTTGACATGCCATTCTCATTTTGTGTCTGGCTCTCAGAAAGCCAGCACTGGTACACAGCATCAAAGAAACACAAGAAATAAAACAAGACAAAAGACATAGAAAACTGTTTCTTCTTAAAAGTTTTTTA
>PVJC01011422.1:0-41594 GCA_004026665.1 Murina feae | reverse complement strand
GGTCCCTCAGCCTGGCCTGTGCCCTCTCGCAGTCTGGGACCCCTCGGGGGATGTCCACCTGCTGGCGTGCCTGACCAGCCTGGGTGAGGGGCTTTAAGGCTGCCCACAGCTCCCATTGACCCAACGTCCCAGCAAGGCCGGCTGGACGCAGGTTTCTGGAGTTTTTTCTCCTATAATTGATACTGTTCCTTGAAGGCCTAGGGTTATCTTCTATAATTGATACACTGTTCCTTTAAGGCGGCCTTCTAACTAACGAAGCCTCCTCTGCTTCACCTCACAGCGTCTATAATGAAACAATTGTTACTTTTACTGGTTAGGCCGGAGCTGCTCTTTCCTTCAGCTCCGGAGGATTCTATGATTGTTACAATGTTTCAAAGCTGCTAGAGGCAGTTTAATTGGAGCTGAGCTGAGCGAGCGCAGCTTCACTTTCGCTCCTGCCGCAATGGAAAGGGCTGTTTACTCAGGTCCGTGAGTGGCGGCCGCCATGTTGGCTGGGCTAATTTGCATACAGCCGCTCTGATTGGCTGGTGGGCGTGGCTTACCCTGTCTCGGAGAAACGGTTAATTTTAATATTTCGCTTTTATAGAGTAGATACTAAATATTAATATTTATTTTACCTCTATACCAGTATCACTTATTTTACTTGTATATATTATAATTAGAAATGTCTTTCAATTTATTTGGTTTTCTTTTGTTTTTTATTTTTATTTTTTACATAAATCTTTATTGTTCAGATTATTACAGATGTTCCTTTTTTTTATACACCCATAGCTCCCCTCCACCTGGTTCCCCCCTTCACCCTGTGCCCTTACCCCCACCACTGTCTTCATCCATAGATGTAAGATTTTTGTCCAGTCTCTTCCCATACCCCTCACACCCCTTTCCCCCTGAGAATTGTCAGTCTATTCCCTTTCTATGCCCTTAATTCTATTCTATTCACCAGTTTATTCTGTTCATCAGATATTTCTATTGACTTAATTGTTATATTCACTGGTTGATAGATATTTGTTTTCCCTTTGTTGTTCATAATTTTTTAAATACATATTTTATTGATTTTTTACAAAGAGGAAGGGAGAGAGATAAAGAGTTAGAAGCATCGATGAGAGAGAAACATCGATCAGCTGCCTCCTGCACACTCCCCAATGGGGATGTGCCCGCAACCAACATACATGCCCTTGACCGGAATCGAACTTGGGACCCTTGAGTCCGCAGGCCAACGCTCTATCCACTGAGCCAAACTGGTTAGGGCTGTTGTTCATAATTTTTATCTTTACCTGTTTCTTCTTCTTCCTCTGCTTAAAGAATGCCCTTCAACATTTCAAATAATCCTGTGTTGGTGGTGATGAACTCCTTTACCTTTTTCTTGTCTGTGAAACTCTTTATCTGACTATCAATTTTACATGATAGCTTTGCTGGGTAGAGTAATCTTGGTTGTAGGTTGTTGCTATTCATTACTTTGTATATTTCTTGCCACTCCCTTCTGGCCTACATGCTTTCTGTTGAGAAATCAGCTGACAGTCTTATGGGTACTCTCTTGTAGGTAACTAACTGTTTTTCTCTTGCTGCTTTTAAGATTCTCTCTTTGTGTTTTGTTCTTGCAATTTTAATTATGATGTGTCTTGGTGTGGTCCACCTTTGATTCGTTTTGTTTGGGATACTCTGTGCTTCCTGGACTTGGAAGTCCATTTCTTTCACCAGGTAAGTTTTCTGTTATTATTTCTTCAAATAGGTTTTCAATATCTTGCTCTTTCTCTTCTTCTGGCACCCCTATAATTCTGATGTTGGTACGCTTGAAGTTGTCCCAGAGGCTCCTTACATTATCTTCATATTTTTGGATTCTTTTTTTTTTTCATATCTTTGCTTGATTCTTGCGATCTTCTAGTCTGCTGTTGGATCTCTGTATATTATTCTTTTATTTCAGTCAGTGTTTGCTTAATTTCTGATTGGTCCTTTTCCATTTTTTTGGTATTCTCATTAAGTTCTTTGAATGTCTCACTTAGTTAGTTCCTCAGAGGTTTGTAGAAGATTCTTGAGTAGCTTTATAACTGGTTTTGAACTCTATATCCAGTTGTTTGCTTTCCTCCGTTTCTGTCATTTATGATCTGTTTCTTTGTCTCCGCATTTTTGCTGCTTCCCTGCGTTGATAGAGTGGTGTTTTCTGTCCCAGCTGCAGTCTGTTAATTTGGCTGCAGGCAGGCAGGCGCACAGCTTGGGCGTCGTCTCAGCGTCACTGGGGCGGAGCAACCCATGATGGTTGCTCTTTAGCCAGCTCTGCGCGGCGCTATTCCACGCCCTGGCATCTGCACACCCCTGAGTCCCTGAGTCTCAGAGCTCCACATCCGTGATCACTGCAAACAGCTCTGTTAAAACGCCACTGTCGTCTTCTGCCCTGTTGCCAGACCGCCTGCAAAGCATTGAGTGCGACTCCGGAGCTTGTAAACCCTTCCAAGCCGCCTCCATACTTTTGCGCCGCCGCCACCCTGTTGCACGCGCCCGTACCTCTCTGTTTTGGTGCCGAGAACTTCTACTCAGTCTCAATGCACTCCTTCTCTTGCCTTCTAGTTGTAAAGCTTCCACTCCCTTGCTTCTGGAGTATGGCTGTTTAGGTTTATTGTTGTATTTTTTTTTTTTTTAAATATATTTTATTGATTTTTTTTGCAGAGAGGTAGGGAAAGAGATAGAGAGTTAGAAACATCAATGAGAGAGAAACATTGATCAGCTGCTTCCTGCACCCACCCCACTGGGGATGTGCCCGCAACCAAGGTACATGCCCTTGACCGGAATCGAACCTGGGACCCTTGAGTCCGCAGGCCGACGCTCTATCCACTGAGCCAAACTGGTTAGGGCTATTGTTGTATTTTTTAATGTTTGTGGTAGGCTGCACATTCAGGTATATTCCTTATGCCGCCATCTTGGTTCTCCTTCTTTTATTTTTCTCTGCCATAGTTTGTAGTTTTCAAAACATTGGTCTTGTAAATATTTTGTTAATTCTATACGTTTTAGATTTCTTATGCTTTTAAAAATTAAATTTATTGAGGTATATCGGATAAGACTTACCAATTTAAAAATCACTTTCATTTTCAATAAAAGTTGCTGATGAAACTAGATATCTAAAATTTTTTACTTTAACTCTTACATTACACTACATCCAAAAATTAACTTGAGATGGATGATAAACCTAATCATAAAGCTAAGGCTAAGACTATAAAGTTTTTGAGAAAAAAGAAAGTGAAAATACTCAGGATTTTGGGATAAGTTTCTTAGACCATTAAGAATGTAGACCACAAAGATCTAATCTAATAAAAGAGTAATGTGCAAATTAACCATCCCTGCGAGGCACCAAAGCCATGCCCACCAGCCTAGCCCCGCCCACCAGCCAATCAACGGCTATATGCAAATTAACCCAGCCAAGATGGCAGCCAGCAGCCACGCAGCTAGAGCAAACAGGAGGCTTCCGTTGCAGCAGCGATGGCATTGAAACTGCCTGCCTAGGCCGGTCAGGCCTCTGCTCAAGGCAACAATGTTTCAATTATAGAAGCCACGGAGCTGAAGCAAACAGGAGGCTTCATTGCCTAACTAGGCCTCTGCTCAAGGCAACAAATTATTGAAGCTAAGTAAACCCCAGAAACCTGATTCCAGCCAGCCTCACTGGGACATTGGGTCAATTGGAGCTGTGGGTCCCTACTGGGGGGCTTGACCAGCCTGCAAACAGCCATCAGATGGACATCCCCCGAGGGGTCCCAGACTGTGAGAGGGCATAGGCTGGGCTGAGGGACCACCCCCCCGAGTGCATAATTTTTTGTGCACCGGGCCCCTAGTATAATAATAATAAAATGGGATTTTATAAAAATTAAAAACTTGAGCTTCTCAAAGGAAATTACTGAGGCAATGAAAAGGCAACCTATAGCATGGGTATGTGAGTGGATGGATGAGTGGATATATATATAGAGATATAGGTAGTGAAAATATAGATTTCCATCTATTTCTGTCGATCTAAACAATAAAAGACTTGTATTGAGAATATATAAAGAATCTTTACAACTTAATGAAAAGACCAACAATAAAAATTTTCCAACGAGCAAATATTTGAAGACACTTCATAAAATAAAAGGAATGACCAATACACACACATGTTCGACATCATTAGTCAGTATAAAAATACAAGTTAAAACCACAAGGAGCCCTAACTAGTTGCTCACAGGTTAGAGCATTGGCCTAAGGACTGAAAGGTCCCAGGTTCGATTCCAATCAAGGGCATGTACCTTGGTTGCGGGCACATTCCCAGTAGGAGGTGTGCAGGAGGCAGCTGATCAATTTGTCTCTGTCATTGATGTTTCTACCTCTCTATCCCTCTCCCTTCCTCTCCGTAAACAAATAAAAAAAATATTACAAAAAAACAAAACAAAAAACAAAACACAATGAGAAGACATTATCCTTCCCAATAAAATAACTAATTCAAAAAACCACTTTAGTAAAATGGGAAATTCCTTAAAAAAACAGGCTTGTAAAGTGAATTTAGTGTAAGTCATACTAATCTGTTATTCTTGAAAATTGTTTTGTCTATTCAAGTCTTTTTCATTCACATATACAACTTAGAATCATCATGTAAATTATACAGTCAAGCCACTGGGACTTTGATTGGAATTGATTAAATCTATAGATCAATTTTTGGGGGAGAATTGGCATCTTAAATGTATTGAGTCTTCATAACCACGAATATGGTATTCTTTTATTTTGGTCTTTTTCCAATCTCCAAATAATTTCTAAATTTTTGTTAAATGATCTCAAGCATTTTTGGAAATATGCACAAAATTATCTAGGGGCACTTGTTTTTATTTTGTTTAAATTTGTTTTAATTGAGATAAAATTGAAATAAAACATTATATTAGTTTTAGATGTACAACATAATGTTTTGTTACGTGTATTCTGTGAAATGATTACAGTAAGTTTAGTTAACATCCATTGCTAATTTTTAAACTTTGAAACACTATTACAAATATATTTTACGTTGAGACCTATGTGTATACACAAAATTTTTTGTAGTATTATTATCACTCTGAATGATGCACTTTGTTTTCTGTTTTAGCCTATTTAAACAAATCCTGGCCCTCGCTCACTAATGGGTTGATACCTGCAGTTTGAAAGAAGAGTCAATTGTTGTATTCTAGTTATTATCCCATTTCCATGAAAAGTTTTCTGCTGATCTCTGTCCTGTTAATAGCTAAGGTACTTTTTCAGTTTAGGATCATAAGTAAGAATTAAAATTCTTCCTATACTGTAAGTGTGCCCTGATAAGAATCAGGATCTGTCATTATGGAAGGAAGCTAGAATGGCTGTTGAGCCATCTAGTCACTTCAGACAAAGCCACATGATTGAGCTGTTGATGAATTGTAAGCTTACCAAGAGTCAGTTATTCCCAAACTTCCTTATTCTAGTTGTCATTGTAATTATACTATTTTAATTGTACCATTTTTACACTAGTGAAATATACTTGTTTCTGTGAATAATTGGAGTGCTTTAGAAAGAAAGACTTACTAGATATGTCGGTAAAAATATGGAAGTGCAAGTGTCTTTATTTTCTCATTTCACTCTAAAGAAACCAAAATTGCAGTAATGAATACTGTATTATGGTTGTGATTTGTTCAAGAAATAATTCAAATAGGATACGTACTCTTAAAATCTTGCCTGATTATCACATGGTTTTGTAATGTGCTTTTATATATTCCAAGTAAAAATAAAAACAAGGCATATACATTTTGTTCTTTTAATGACTCTTGGCTTTATGGGATTCTTGAAAGTTCAACTACATTTCTGATTTTATAGTTTAAAAAGGCTTTATTATTTAGGAAATTATATTTTCTTGAATAACAATAAATTATCTTCTAGAAATTTTTAAGTGACAAACTGCTAAGTTAAGTTTTTATGCAAAATGAACCAAGATTATCTTATTTTTATGCTTTTTGTTTGTTTTTTTATTCTTTGGAGTTTGTGTTTTCATTCTTTGTTCCTTTATATAAGAGAAAAGCAACTGCAGAGAATTGTTAGAGAAATATGACTTAAAAGTTATAACTGGTATTATCTTAATTCTGAAAATTATGTTTTGATTAAAAACTAAATTATATGAAAGGAATTAAATACTGTATTAGCAGTGAAAGTCACTGACAGCCCTTTCACAATGTTCATTTATGTAGTAATTGGGTTCCATAGTTGGTTGTACTTTAAAATGAAATGACTCTTGGTTACCGTATAGAAATATCAGTATTCCACTCAAGCAAGGACTAAGCAGAAGAAGGACACAAAGTAATTTTGCTTCATGAAATTTACTTTCATTATCAAACACAAATTGCTTATAATAACTTTCATTTTCCTTTCACAAAATCTACCTGCTTTTAATTCGTATACTCTTTTCATTCTTTATATATTGATCATATCCCCTGTTATACATAGGTTCTCCTTCTGAACTCCTTCTTAGTGCTCTCTCTCTCTTTTTTTAATCTTTATTGTTCAAATTATTACAGTTGTTTCTCTTTTTTCCCCCATAGCTCCCTTCCTCCCAGTTCCCACCCCATCCTCTGCTCTTAGCCGCCCCCCCCACTATCCTCATCCATAGGTGTACGATTTTTGTCCAGTCTCTTCCCACACCCCCATCACCCCTTTCCCCCTGTGAATTGTCATTCCACTCCCTTTCTATGCCCCTGATTCTATTCTATTCACCAGTTTATTCTGTTCATCAGACTTTTTTTATTCACTTAATTTCTAGGTTCACTTGTTGATAGATATGTATTTGTTGTTCATAATTTTTATCTTTACTTTTTCTTTTTCTTCCTGTTCTCAAAGGATACCTTTTAGCATTTCATATAATACTAGTTGGGTGTTGATGAACTCTTTTAGCTTTTTCTTGTGTGTGAAGCACTTTATCTGACCTTCAATTCTGAATGATAGCTTTGCTGGGTAAAGTAATCTTGGTTGTAGGTACTTGCTATTCATTGTTTTAAATATTTCTTGCCATTTCCTTCTGGCTTGCAAAGTTTCTGTTGAGAAATCAGCTGACAGTCATAAGGGTGCCCCCTTGTAGGTGACTGACTGCTTTTCTCTTGCTGCTTTTGAGATTTTCTTCTTGTCTTTTGCCCTTGGCATTTTAATTATGATGTGTCTTGGTGTGGTCCTCTTTAGATTCCTCTTGTTTGGGACTCTCTGTGCTTCTTAGACTTGTAAGTCCATTTCTTTCACCAGGTAGGGGAAAGTTTTCTGTCATTATTTCTTCAAATAGGTTTTCAATATCTTGCTCTCTCTCTTCTTCTGGCACCCCTATAATTCTGATGTTGGTATGCTTACAGTTGTCCCAGAGACTCTTTACACTATCTTCATATTTTTTAATTCTTTTTTCTTTTGGCTTTTCCGGCTGGGTGGTTTTTGCTTCTTCATATTTCATATCTTTGACTTGATTCTTGTGATCCTCTCGTCTGCTGTTGGATTTCTGTATGTTATTCTTTGTTTCAGTCAGTGTATGCTTAATTTCTAGCTGGTCCTTTTTCATATGCTTGAGGGTCTCACTAAATTTATGGCAGCCTCTAGAAAGTTCTTGAAAAACCTTATAACTGTGGTTTTGAACTCTATATCCTGTCATTTGCTTTCCTCCAGTTCTGTCATTTGTGATCTGTTTCTTTGTCTGCATTTTGGCTGCTTCCCTGCATTGACCGAGTGGCTTTAATCAGTTGTGTCTATGGTGGGAGAACTATGCTAGAGACACCCTTATGGGGCAAGACTTGCTTCAGTGGGGCTTTGGTGCCCACTAAGTCTGCTCCCTGAGTGCATCCCTTATGAGTCTGAGGAGTTGTAGACTGCGTGATCCCGCTCTGACCACTGAGTACATAGTCTCTTGGAACTCCAAGGAGGTGCTCTATTAGTTTCTGCCTGGGGCTTCCCAGCCTTTTATATGCAAAAGCCTCTGCGTGCAGCTGGGGTGGGGCTGAGTCTTGGGGAGTCTACAGGGCGGAGCAACCAGCAATGGCCAATTCTCAGCCCTGCCCTAAGAGGCACTGGGTCACGGTGACCCTCGGCACCACCGAGAGAAAGCCGCTCTGAAGATCCTCCCGCTGCCAGGCGGTCCCAGACAGTCCAGCTCCTCCCCATATAATTGAGTTCCCAGAAACTAGCCTGGAACTGGAGTTCAGAGCCGTCAGGAGCTTGTGTCTCCCTCCGGTACAAAATGCTGCCAGCCCTATCCGTGAGCCCCTTCGCGCACGCCTCTGCACTTCATTTCTGCACCTCCTCTGCGTCTCAGACTCTTCCTAGTTGTAGAATTTCCACTCAGCCAGCTGTCCTGTGGGTCTGGGTGATGTCTGTTTTTTCTTTTCGGTGTATTTTTGTAATAGTTGTGCCCAGCAGCAATTCTGGTGTTTACCTATGCCGCCATCTAGGTTTCTCCAGAGCTCTCTCTTTATTGGATCATTCCTATGAGCATAGTACAAGTTGTCATATTCATTTTTTAAAAAAAAGTTTTTATTGTTTTTTTTAGAGAGAGAGAAGCAGAGTGTAAGAGAGAAACATCGATTGGACTACTTCCTTCTCTCCCCCTACTGAGGATTGTGTTTGAAACCTGGGCTTGTGCTTTGACTGATTGGGAATTGAACCAGTAGTCTTTTGGTGCACAGGAAGATGAAGATGCCCACCAACTGAGCCATGCCAACCAGGGCTATTGTTCATCTTTTTAAAAAAGCACTGCTTGGCTAACTTGGCTCAGTGGTTGAGTTTTGACCTGTGAACTAGGAGGTCACAGTTTAATTCTCGGTCAGGGCACATGCCTGTGTTGTGGACTATCCCCAGCAGGGGGTATGTAGAACGCAGCAGCTGATCAATGATTCTCTCTCATCATTGATATTTCTCTCCGTTATGAAAAATATATTGATAAGCCCTGGCCGGTTTGGCTCAGTGGATAGAGCATAGGCCTGGGGAGTTAGGGGTCCCAGATTCCATTCTGGTCAAGGGCATGTGCCTGGCTTGTGGGCGCATCCCCAGTGGGGGGTGTACAGGAGGCAGCTGATCGATGTTTCTCTCCCATCGATATTTCTGGATTCTCTGTCTCTCTCCTTTCCTCTCTGTAAAAAAGTCAATAAAAAATATTTAAAAAATATATATATATTGATAAAATTAAAAAACAAATACCCCCCCCTTACCAAATCACCAAATCAAACAGTCAAAGAAAACAGCAAAAAATACCAAGTAAGAAAAGTTCTTGACTCCAGATTTTATTTTATTTTTTTAAATATATTTTATTTTTTACAGAGAGGAAGCGAGAGGGACAGAGAGTTAGAAACATGGATGAGAGAGAAACATCCATCAGTTGCCTCCTGCACACCCCCTACTGGGGATGTGCTCGCAACCAAGGTACATGCCCTTGACCGGAATCGAACCTGGGACCCTTGAGTCCACAGGCCGATGCTCTATCCATTGAGCCAAACTGGTCAGGGCTTGACTCCAGATTTTAGTCTAGTATGTGCTAATTTTCTTTAGAGCAAAATTTCTCTGAAGAGTTATCTATATTTACATTCCCAAGTTCTCTCCTCTCAGCCTCTATTGGGATCACCTCACTCCAGTGGGTTCCCACAATTTTCCACTGATACAGTTCTTGACAAGTTAGAAGTTCATTTTAGCCTTGCCAATATGAATAATCAATTCTCAGTCTTCATTTTAATGTTATCTCAGTAGCATTCATGATGGTTGGTCACTTCTTTATGGAAGTATTTCTTTCACTTAGCTTCTATGACATTCTTCACATTCTTTTCTTGTACCTCGTTGGCTTTTCCATCTTCGTCTCTTTTTCGGAGTCCTTCCTTTCTACCAGATTTCTAAATGTTGAGGTATTTCAGCACTCTAAGCTCTCTTCTGTGGTAAATAAACTCATTAGGTGATCTTACTATTCCCATGAATTTTAATGAGTCACACATTTATATGCCATTTCTTGGCAAGAATCTCCTCTTTAACTCCTCTTTAATAAATTTAATTGCCTTGTTGCTATCTCTGTTTGAAGATTTAGTAAGGTTCTCAAAATGGACAGGTCCAAACCAAATCATTCATTCTACTCCTTTCAGTCTGTTCCTCCTTTAGTGTTCCCATCTCAAGAAATCAAACCCTGTTGAATTATCCTTCACTTCTTTCATATCCAGCTTCTCATGTATCAGGATCAAGAAATGCCTCTTTGAAATATATCCAAATTTGACTACTACTTCTCATATCTACCACTCTCTTCCTGGTTTTAGCCACCAGTTTTCCCCTTGGGTTATTATAGTAGCTTCTTAATTGGTCTTTCTGCCTGTATTTTTTATTCCCTGTAATATTTAACAGTTTTAAGTAGTCCTGCAGAAGCTAGGACAATTCTTATAAAACACAAATCATGTTAATGCCTCTTTAGAATCTTTTAATGACTTTCTTTCAAACTTAAATATATTGCATTTTTTCCCTATGGCTAAGGTGACCAGACGTCCCGCTTTTGGCAGGACGGTCCCGATTTTTAACAATTTGTCATGCGTCCCGTGGTGTTTTAAAAAAGTCCCAATTTTTGGAAAGAATGCACGACAAGTTAGGGAATGGCTGGAGAATGGGAAGGGAATATACGGTTTTTGGCGGCCATGTGGCTATTTAGCCAGGATATGAGTTTTATATTATTTTTGTTAACTTTATGATGTTAAACTTTAATAATAACAAATAATTGTTGAGAACTGATTATCGAGAACTGCTTATCAAAGTTCGCGTTGTTGATCAGTTGTTAGAATTCGACCACCATTTTTTGGGATTGTCAACGACGAAAACGTTTTGTAACTGTCTCTCAGCCTGCATGCTAGTATGCTAGTTAAACAAGTGATGTCATTACAAATCAGCTATTCAGAAAATATAGGTAAGTAATTTATTTATTTCATAAATACATAAATTTTCTTGAATTTAGCAGACAGTACTCGTATTATTTATATTTTATAGTGGCGGCAAAAAGTCTAGCGCTGGCCTTGAAAGTGACTCTTACGACTTACGGCAAATTCAGAGGACAAATAATACAAGTTAGTATTGTTATTATTTAGAAAGAAATATAGGATTAAAATTAAAATAATGACGCGTTGTCCTTACAAGGAACTAATGCTGTGACTGAATGCATTTTTTCTATGGTAAATAAAGTGTGGACATCAGAAAAATCACAAGTAAGTGTTGAGACTTTGAAAGCCATTTTATATGTGAAATATAATTTAACAAATTCTTGTGAAAAATTTCATGATCTTTTAAACAACAACAGCTATGTACTTAAAAAAATTCACTCAGATGAGAAATATGCCAAAGAATAAAATAATACTATACATAATTTTTTAAATTTATTATATTTATAAATTGTACTTATATTGAAATTAAAAAATATACATTACAATACTATTTTTGCGTTCTATGAAAATTCTTTTTTACTCCATATAGATGAAATTTTTAATCAAGAACCCGCCCCCTGGTCGGGGTAGGGAAGGACGGGGGAAGATCAAGGGGGGAAAAAATGAGACATATGTACTACTCTTTGTAATATTTTAAGAAAAAAAAAAGGCATATCCCCCCGTCAATGGTGTCCTTCTTTACCAATGTTAAAATCTGGTCACCTTACCTATGGCTCATCAAATTCTTAATAGAGCTGTCCTTTGGCTTTTCTTTTTTTCTCATATACCAGGTGTACTGGTTAATAATGCAGATTTTTTTCAATAGATGGAGTTACACATATATATGCGATTTGATATGTATGCTATTTTGTTGGATTCACCACAAGCTTCAAAACTTCATATGTCAAATTTTCCGAAGGTGTTAACATCATAGATATTTTTATGCTTAAAAATGTTGAATTTCTTGCCATAAAGAAGCATTTGCAGGAAGTTTTAATTCATTATTTTGAAGAAAAGTGCTACTGAAAGTTGTATATTTCGGGAAGTTTATGGTGAACATGCTCCATCTCAAAATAATTGTGAACGCTAGTTTAAATGCTTTTAAAAGTGATGATTTGGATGTAAAAGACAAAGAATATCCAGGTCAACAAAAAAAGTTTGAAGAGCAACAATTACAAGCATTATTGGATGAAGATGCATGTCAAACTCAAAAACAATTTGCAGAAAGATTGAACGTTGCTCAGCAAACAGTTTCTGATCGTTTACAAGCAATGGAAAAAATTTTAAAGCAAGGAAAATGGGTATCACATCAATTGAACAAAAGACAAATGGAAAACTGGAAAGTTGTCAGTAAAATGTTGCTTCAACAGCAAGAAAGAAAGGTGATGAAAAGGTTTTTTGTTAAAGGTGATGAAAAGTGGACTTATTTTGAGAATCCCCAGTGCACAAAATCATGGGTTGATCCAGGTCAACCATCAACATCAACTGCAAGGCCAAACCGCTTTGGAAAGAAGACAAAACTGTGTTTGGTGGGATCAGGAAGTTGTGGTGTACTAGTTAGTACATACCAATACTTTATGCAGTCTAAGTACTTAACTGGGTGATAAACTAGCAAAATTACAAATTTAAAGTAGATGCTTTGTTAGAAATTGCCATCTCTAAAAAAGCTTTAAATCTCAAGTACATTCTCAAATCAGTATAAAAAACTTTCAATAGATGTTCGATACATATGATGAAAATTTAAGTACAAAAAGACATGTTTTGAAAAGATTGTATTTTGTGTCTTTCAGTCACCCAATTCTTTTTCTCATAGAAATTCACTAGAATATATTTTTAATGTATAAATAATTACACATACACAGATTTAAAAAAAATATAGTAGTGATACCATAATACAGAGTGAGGCAAAGGCAGGTTTATAACATGAGTACACGAAACACAGTTATTCTTGTATTATTATTTATCAATTATTGTATTTTCTATATGAACTACTATGAAAATCGATTTGTGCCCTAACTCTATATAAGTATATTCTTCCTCACTTTAAAATTTTTACTTAACCTTGGGAACTTATATAAAGATGGGTGCCATGCCAGTATAGCCAAGAGTTAATTGAACCTGAGGTGGGGCGGGGAAGGATGTAGAAAAGACAGACAGAATAAGCTGGGTCTAGGTGGATATTCCTGTACCTGGCTGAGGCTACAGAGAGAAATCCAGACAGCAAGCTGAGCCTTTATTTTATAGCCAGAGGTAAACAAGGTTGTGGTCATCATAGTTACAATGTTCTTGTGAGTTTCCCTTGTTTTGGCGTGACATTTGCTGCACCTCCCACAGCCTATTAGCCATGCAGATAAGATCTAGGCAGCCTCATAAGGTCAAGCCTAATATGCTAAGAGTGCTGTGTCCTCTAAGCTGGGACTTGTTTGTTGTGGCTTTGCCAACAGGTCAGTCCGCGGCTTTACCCCTTTAGCCTCTCCTTACAAAGCTGCCTCATTCTTTTCTTTTTTTGCGTCATTCTTTTAACAACTACATAATCTGTTGTAGGTATGTTGTGGGATTAATTTAGCCTCATTGGAAAACAGATTGTCTTCAGTCTGTTGCTGCCAAAAATGTTGTATTTCATAGATCTCTTATGAGAATATATATGTAGGGTAAATTTTTAGAAGTAGAATTGCTGGCTCAAGTGGTATGTGTATTTAAAGTATTATAAATATTGCTAGCTGCTCTTTATTTGAATTGTATCAGTTAATACATTCTTTCTGTTAAGGGCCAGGTTGTAAATATTTCAGGCTTTACAGTTCACGTATGGTTTTCTCACAAACCTGCCAGGCTGTTATCAGAACCTTTGTCATTACCAACCTCATGGTATATCTCATTGCATTGTTAATTTGCATTTCATTTATGAGCAAAGTTCAACCTTAGTGTTTCGTTTCCTTGAATTATTTAAATCCTTTGCTTTTTTCCCCTTATCTCTCTCTATTTTATTTTAACACATTTTTTTGCGGGAAATGAGTAAACTCGTCATATCGCTTTTTATACCAAAACGCGGGAGACGAGTTAACTCGTTTTGTTCCGCTAAGAAGTGGGGCGCGGGAAACTTGTAAACAAGGGCGCCAACACATATTTTGCAAAGTAAATAAATGGAGACCTCTTTTTAAACTAAAACACTCAAAGTTTCATAGAAAAATATCAAATAGATCAATATTTTACGGAAAGCCTAATTTTGACGAGAAAATGTCAAAAAACCCCTGCGTTACGATGCGATTTGGCGGGAAAATGCCCGATTACAAAGTGTTAAACTAGAGGCCCAGTGCACAAAAATTTGTGCACTCGCAGGTGGGGGGCGGGCCCTCAACCTGGCCTGTGCCCTCTCACAGTCCAGGACCCCTCGTGGGATATCCACCTGCTGGCGTATACCTGTTCCCCGGGGGGATCAGGCCTAAGCTGGCAGTCAGACATCCCTCTGGCAGCTTAGGAGCCCTCAGGGGATGCCCACTTGCCAGTGGGGAGCAGGCCTAAGCTGCAGTCGGACATCCTTAGCGCCGCTTAGGAGGCAAGAGAGACTCCCACCACCACTGCTGTACTGGCAGTCGTCAGCCTGGCTTGTGACCGAGCAGAGCTCCCCCTGTGGGAGTGCACTAACCACCAGGGGCAGCCCCTGCATTGAGCATCTGTCCCCTGGTAGTCAGTTTGTGTCATATTGACCAGTCATTCTCAGTGGTCCTGCTGTTAGGGTCAGTTTGCATATTACCCTTTTATTATATAGGATAGAAGCCTGGTGCATGGGTGGAGGTTGGCTGGTTTGCCCTGAAGGGTGTCCCAGATCAGGGTGGGGGGACCCGCTGGGGTGCCTGGCCAGCGTGGGAGAGTGGCTGAAAGCTGTTTGCAGGCTGGCCACAGCCCCCTCAGCGTGGGGGGTCTACCCTGGGTTGCCTGGCGAGCCTGGGTGAGTGGCTGATGGCTGTTTGCAGGCTGGCCACAGACCCTTCAGGGTGGAGGGTCATGCTGCGGTGCTGGCCAGCCTAGGTGAGGGGTTGATGGCTGTTTGCAGGCTGGCCACAGCCCCCAGGGACCCAGCTCCCAGTGAGGTTAGCTGGAAACAGGTATCTGGGGTTTACTTATCTTCTATAATTGGAACTTTGTTGCTTTGAGCAGAGACCACAGCTGGCCTATGCAGGAGGGAAAGCTCAGCTTCCTCCATCGCTGGGGCAAGCAAACAGGACGTTTGCTCTAGCTCTGTGGCTGCTGGCTGCCATCTTGGTTGGTTAATTTACACATAGTTGCTCTGATTGGCTGTTGTGCGTGGCTTAGGGTGTAGCGGAGTGACACAATTAGCATATCACTCTTTTATTAGATTAGATCTTTATTTTTCTGATTATTATAGTTGTTCCTCGTTCCCCCCCCGATAACTCCCCTCCTCCCAGTTCCCACTCCACCCTCTGCCCTTACCCCTGCCCCCCACTGTCCTCATCCATAGTGTACAATTTTTGTCTAGTCTCTTCCCACATCCTCCACACCCCTTTCCCGCCGAGAATTGTCAGTCCACTCCCTTTCTATGCCCCTGATGCTATTATTTTCCACAGTTCATTCTGTTCATCAGATTTTTTATTCACTTGATTTTTAGATTTGTTTATAGATATGTATTTGTTTTCCATAATTTTTATCTTTATTTTTTCTTCTTCTTCGTCTTAAAGAATGCCTTTCATCATTTCAAATAATACTGGTTTGGTGGTGATGAAACCTTTAGCTTTTTTTTGTCTGTGAAGCTCTTTATCTGATCTTCAATTCTGAACGACAGCTTTGCTGGGTAAAGTAATCTTGGTTGTAGGTTCTTGCTGTTCATCACTTTGAATATTTCTTGCCACTCCCTTCTGGCCTGCATGGTTTCTGTTGAGAAATCAGCTGACCATCGTATGGACACTCCCTTGTGGGTAACTAACTGTTTTTCTCTTGCTGCTTTTAAGATTCTCTCTTTGTGTTTTGCTCTTGCCATTTTAATTATGATGTGTTTTGGTGTGTTCCTCTTTGGATTCCTTTTTTTTGGGGTTCTCTGTGCTTCCTGGACTTGTAACTATTTCTTTCAGCAGGTATGGGAAGTATTCTGTCATTATTTCTTCAAGTAGGTTTTCAACATCTTGCTCTCTATCTTCCTTCTTCTAGCACCCCCATAATTCTGATGTTGGTACACTTGAAGTTGTCCCAGAGGATCCTTGCACTATCTTCATATTTTTAAATTCTTTTTTCTTTTTGCTTTTCTTGTTGGGTATTTTTTGCTTCTTCGTATTCAACTCTTTGACTTGATTCTTGCGATCCTCTCATCTGCTGTTGTATCTCTGTATATTCTTTATTTCAGTCAGTGTATGCTTAATTTCTAGTTGTTCCTTTTTCATATCCTCAAGGGTCTCACTAAAGTTATCAGCGTTTTCTGAAAATTATTGAAAAACCTTATAATTGTGCTTTTGAACTCTATATCTAGTAGTTCGTTTTTCTCCATTTCTGTCATTTTTGACCTGTTTCTTTGTGTCCACATTTTGGCTGCTTTCCTGTGTTGATAGAGTAGCTTTGTGTGCTAGGTGTCCTATAGGACCCAGTGGCCCAGCCTCCCCAATTATCTGAGGTTGACTCTTTTGGTGCACAACTATGTGGGTTTTGTGTACAGTCTTGTTGTTAAGCTATGATTGTTGTTGTTATCACTGGCTGTAATTGACCTCTAGGCCAATTGGCTGCAAGAATCAGCTGTGTCTATGGTGGGAGAACTTCTGTGCTGGAGACACCCTTATGGGGCAAGTCTTGCTTCACTGGGGCTTTGGTGCTCACTGAGTCTGCCCCCTGAGTGTGTCCCTTTTTTTTCTGAGGAGTTGTAATCTGGATGGTTCCACTCTGACCACTGGGTACACTGGCTCTTGGATATCTAAGGAGCTGCTAATTTAGCCTTTTGCCTGAGGCTACCCAGGAGGAGCTATGGAGAGATCTGCAGATTCCTCTTCTTTGTTTGGGGTTTGGAGGTCCCCAGATGAGGCCCAGCTGTGAAGCAAGGCAAATTGTTGTGTGGCCTTGGGCCTTCTTTTGGGTGATCTGGGTCTCTCTGACCCAGCTGCAGTTTGTTAGGTAATTTTAGATTCCAATGGGCCAGGCCTTTTATATGCAAAAGCCTCTGCGGGCACCTTGGGTGGGGTGAGGTCTCAGGGCACAGCAGGGTGGAGCAAACAGCTATGGCTGATTCTCAGCCCAGCCCTAAGAGGCCCCGGGTCTCAGTGTCCTGCAGTAATCTCTGCAAGCACCTCTGAAAGAAAATTGCCCTCAAGTTCCTACCGATGCCAGACAGTCCAGTTTCTCCCCGAATGAGTCAGGGTCCCCAGAGACTTGTCTGGAACTGGAGTTCAGAGCAGTCGGAACCTTGTTCTTCCCTCTGGATTGAAAAAGACACCTTGCCCTCAGTTGCCAGCCCTTTACTCGTGTGCCTCCGTACCTCTGCACTTCACTTCCGCACCTCCTGAGTCTCAGTGTGCTTTTCTCTTTCCTTCTAGTTGTAGAATTTCCGCTCAGCCAGCTTTCCTATGGTTCTGGATGATGTCAGTTATTTCTTTTAGTTGCAATTTTGAAATGGTTGTGCGAGGCAGCAATTTCAGTGTTTACCTATGCCACCATCTTGCTTTCCTAAATCCTTTGCTATTTTTTTTAAAAGAAATATTTCTATTTATTTGTTTCAGAGAGTAAGGGAGAGGGAGAGAGAGATAGAAACATTAATGATGAGAATCACTGATCAGCTGCCTCCTGCATGCCCCCTACTGAGGATTGAACCTACAACCTGGGTATGTGCCTTAACTGCTAAATTGAACCCTGACTTCCTGGTTGATATGACAGTGCTCAACGACTGAGCTACAGTGGCTGTCCCAAATCCTTTGCTTTTCTGTATTTGGTTGCTTGTATTCTTATTGAACTGTAAGAGTCTTTATACAGTAGGGAAATGACCTTTTTCCATATAAAGTGCAGTGAAGTTAATTTTGTAATGAGTTTATCCTTAATCTTTTGGTTTAGTTTGTGTTTTCTTCTCTGGTCACATTTCATCTTTTATTATTTTATTAAATGTATTCTGGATTTTGTGTCATCATACAGGGTTTTCTCCATTTTAAGACTTAAAAATAATTGTTCCATGGTTTTCCAACTCTTTTAAGTTTTATGTCTAAACTTTAAATACAATCTGGCAATTATTTTGGTATGAGTTAGGGATTTAGTTTTTTCCAGGTGGCTACCCCTTTTCCCCAGTACCATAGTTTGTATTTAAATGTAGAAAATTTTATAGTTGATTGCAATATTACTTTTTAGTATTTTCTCATTTTCTATGGAACTTAAATTGCTGACCATATGAAATACATATCCTTTCCATTCATTAAAAAGTTACTGAGCACTTGCAATGTAGTCAGATGTTAAGAATAAATTGTTATATAGAGAAGGCTCTAACCCTTACCTTTAGTTGCTTATAGTCTGATAGATTTATCATACTATCTATACTAGTAATCTATACTAATATAAGGTTAATATGCTAATTAGACCGGATGTCTTTCTGGACAAAGTCATGGTGGTGGGGCTGAGGCAGAGGTGGTTAGGGCCATTTAGGCCGGCAGTGGAGAGCAGTTAGGGACCTCTAGTAAGTATATATGTGTGTTGACATCTTGCCTTTTATTTATGTTTTCTCTCTAACTTTCCATTATTATGAGAATTTAGAAATAAATAGAACATGGAAAGAATAGTACCATGAATATCTGTAACACTTTGCATGCTGTTATACCTCCCTGCTTCTCTGTGGCATACTGTGTGAAAATTGTACACATTCCTAAGATTTTAGCATTTGTTGTTTGCATTTATTATTTCTTAGTTAAGTAAAATTGGTAATTATTTCCTCTGTTTTTCTAGTTTTGTGAAGAGGGGGGTTATCACAGTCCTTATCACATAGTGGTTTTCTAATAAATACAGGGTGGGGCAGAAGTAGGTTTATAGTTGTGTGTAACCAAAACGTGGTTGATTATTCTTGTATTATTTATTAATTATTGTATTATTTTATGTATGAACAACTGTAAACCTACTTTTGCTCTTCCATATATATGCTGAGGCCGTGGGTTGCTATTAAATGATTTCAGGAGAAAGTATAATATGGAATGATTTATGGTTTAAAAAGAGAATTCAGTTTTCTTTATGGAGGAGGGCAACTTGAAGAAAACTTTCATTTGGACTCTGTATCAGTTAGTACTTGATTGTAAAGTGGAAATTTTTCTGTATCATACCCAGGGAATGATTTGAAGAACCAGCCACACTGAAGGTTTCATATGGGCTTCAAATAAAAGCAAGGCTGTTGTTTATATCTCTATTTTTAATGTTTGCTTCACTATATGTTTTTTTGAGTTCTAACTTGGCTGCTCATGGACCAGTTAAATGTGTTTTGCCTTTAGGATTTGTAAGAATATGGTTGCTTCTTAGATAACCATGTGGATTGAATTAGTACACTGTCAACAGGAAGAGATATAGGATGTTGGAATGGTGCCAAGTTGGGGAAGGGGAATTGGAGTATCTCTCTTTTCTATCTTGAGCTAACTTGCTGGTTTGGTGATACTGTTAAGTGAAAGAAATAATCGAAGAATATTCTTGGAATGGGAGCAGGGTGAGTTTGGTTTTAGAGGTAGTAAACTGTAGTCCTTAGAGGTCCTAGAAGAATATAAATATCTGACTCTTGGGTCTAAGCTGAAATGCTTATTAGGAAGACAACTGTAAAAGGCAAGGTTACTATGGTGGTGTAAAAAGTAGTCCAAGAGTATAAAATGAGAAGAGAACTGGAATCTTGAAGGAAAGTTGACTTTTAGTGCATAGAGGCAGAGGAGTATAGACCAGTTTAAAAGGGAGGAAGAAATATAGCGTCAGAGAAACGAAAGCAATTTGGATCCAGGGGGATTATGCCACATAAGGGGTATACCACATATATCCTAATGGATTTGACCATGAGGAGATCATTGATGATCTTAATGAGAGCATCTCCAGTGCAAAATTGGGAACCAGATCGCTTTCATCTAAAGCAGTGGTTCAAACTTCTGGCCTTTTAAATACAGTTCCTCATGTCGTGACCCAACCATAAAATTATTTTTGTTGCTACTTCATAACTGTAATGTTGCTACTGTTATGAATTGTAATGTAAATATCTGATATGCAGGATGGTCTTAGGAGACCCCTGTAAAAGGGTTGTTCAGGTTGAGAACCGCTGATCTCTAAAGGATTAAGATGAAGTAGGAGTGGTTTCAAGAACATGAGGGAGACTTTGCCTTGCTTAGGTGGCCCCCACAATCACCAGATCTCAATCCAATTGAGCATTTGTGGGACGAAGTTAAAAGAGCCATCAGGCAGCTGGTTCCACAACCATCAAATTTCACAGAACTGGACAGTGTTACTCATCAGGCATGGTGTCAGATTCCTCACATCACCTTTCAACATCTCTTGGAGTCAAAGCCAAGAAGAATCGCTGCAGTATTGAAGGCAGAAGGTGGCCCAATGATGGGTGGTCATAATAATCTGGCCACTCAGTGTATATATCCTATATAATAAAAGGATAATATGCAAATTGAAAAAAAAGATGAAGTAGGAATAAACCACTGTAGACTTTTTCCTACAAGTTTGTGAAATAAAGGTGAACGAGGGCGAAGAAATACAAAGCTGGAAAATTTTTGTTGTTTTATTTTGGAATAAGAGAGACTTGAGCATATAGTTTTAAATGGTAAACAATTTTAAAATTTATTCTATAGCTTGGATACATTTTATTTTTATGTTTAAATATTTATTATTATAAACATTAACTGCTGTCTGTGTTTATTAGAATAAATGCAAAGAAATTGGGACTCTGAGACTAGAGACCTGGGTTCTAATATCAGGTCCCCAGAATAATCACTATACTAATAATCACTATACTAATCACTATACTGATTAAGGGGATACTAAATTTGAGAACTGTGAGTATCCTATACTTATCCTATAATTATCACTTTTATACCTGTTAGTAGGTCCTTTATATACCCTACCATTAATCCCCACCATATATTAATTTCCAAGGTCAGTATTACATCTCTTATAGTTAGATAAACCTGAAAGTTTATTTTTCAAGATAATACAGATTTTCAGTGATCATGTTATGATTCCAACATAGGTATATCTGATTCTGAAGTTGGTACATTTATCTAACTCACATTGCGTTTCTTCCTAACTAAAAATAGTTTTTCAAGTTTTAGGGCCCTGTTTCCTTACCTGTCAAATAGGGATGGTCATATTTGTCACTCCTGTCTTAAAATGTTAATGGAATACTGTAATATTACCTATATTTTGTTTGGAAAGAAAAAATATCTGATTAAATACCAGACAGACCTTATAAATGTGGTCAACTTTAGCATTATCCTTTGTCTAAACAGTATTTTACTTTTTAAGGTGGTGGTATCATGGATACAGAAATGTCTGAAGATATAGACCACAACTTAACTCCTACCCTTGACAGCATGCCTTATGGAATGCCGAATCAAACAGGATCTGAAAATTCATTGCTGGATGAAGATGACTATTTTTTGAACTCTGGGGATCTTGCAGGAATTCCAGTCGTTGGTAGTGACAATGAGGATGAACAGGATTTTAGTTCAAAAGACAATCTTGTTTCTTCAGTTCATACTGATGATAGCTTGGAAGTAGAGAGAAGAGTCACACAGCACGAATCAGACCATGAAAATGAAATACAGATTCAAAATAAATTTAAAAAAGACTTTCCTAAACAGTTTGATCAGGTTTCTGTCTTTAAGTCAATACGGAAAGATTTTAGTCTAGTAAGAGAAAACAGCAAAGAGACATTTTCTGGAAAGGAGAAAAATAGAGACCTAACTTATGAACATGAAAAACAGTTGGACAAATCCCATAAAGAGGTGGATTCAAGGTTGAAAAGCAGTTTTTTTGATAAAGCAGGTAATAATTGATGGAATAGAGCCATAAACCACAATAAATAACAACATACTTATAATAATGTAGTTTTTATTACTTCTGATGCTAAGTGAAGTATATGAACAGTTAAATTCATTGTAAGCTTGTCATTTTTTTTTTTTTTTTTTTTTTTATCCTTGTTCTTTGCAGAGTGACTGAATTTCTCCCCGTAACTTTTGGTAATGGTATAAATGGTTGAAAAATAGCTCTAAACCTCATTTCTCCCTCCCCTGGTTGCAATATTTTGATGAGAAGGCAAGATACCCGAACCACCTGTTCATTTTCTTTGGTTGAACATTGGAACCTGAAGTTGGATTTAACTTCTTTGTGCTGTAAGCACTAATTCAAACTGCTGTCCCACCAAATTAGGGAGGGTTTTTCTTTTTGATAACGTTTCTATTTTATGTTTTAGAAGTTTCTTGAGGTTCTTTGTGAGCCTCTTTGCTTAGTGTATCCTATACTTTAACTCTAGATCCATTCTTAAATACATCATATATTTTCCTCATTTGTCCTTTTTCTATTACTGTTCTATTTGCCTGCATGCCATTTTCTCTCTTTGTATATGTCTGTAAAAGTACTTTTTATTCAACAATACCTAACTCATAAACTTCAACTACTCTATAGTCACCCCTAACCTTTCTGTATCAAGAATGAATTGTTTCCTTGTCTATATTTTCATAGCATTTTGTTCATGTTTCACTATTTATAGTCCTTATCACTCAGTATTATAGTTTTGTTTTTGTTTTTTTACATACTAGTGTAGGTGTTTATGGAGGGTCAGATTGTATCTTATTCATATTTGTATTCTTGATTATAGTGAAAATAGTAATATTTCAATAAATATTCAGTAGATGTGAGAGAAAGAAAAGTATAATTTATCAACCTTAAATTTTTTCTGACAATGCTAGGAGAAATAAGGTAGAAAGAACAAATCAGTATACATTTTCAGACTCCCCTGTAGAGATATTGAACATTATGAGGGTACTTATCCTCAAGTAACATGATGTCTGGCAGTAAGAAGGGACAAGTATTAGAAGTGTCAGTGACCAGTTGACTAGCATAGATTTAATTTATTGTTAACAACAGTGGTAGAAGAGTTTGTTATAAGGCTGGCAGTACATGAAGATTTTCAAATTATTGAAACAGGGTTTTGGATATTCCTAAACATGATTTTTAACTTATAGGCCAGGAAAGGTTTTCTAGAGGAGAGGTGAATTTTGACCTGAGCTGAGTCTGGAAGAATTTATAACGATTAGGATAGATAAAGGGGACTTGGCATGATATAAGCAGAAATGGGAATAACAAACACAAGTAATTTCCAGAGCATAGTGAGTAAAGTAACCACTCTATTTAGATTTGAGCAAGGAAAAGTATGAGATGAGGCAAACAGTTAGATGGTGTGAGATCATTTACTATGAATGAAACTACCTTTTGGGTGTTCTTGGGGGACCCATCGCATGCTAATGAGCATCTTTGTTAGAAAAGAGAGGGGACTATCAAATAATAGCTTTTTAGGTTACTCTTTATACAATTTGTTATTCATATACATGTGTTTGTTTTTGTTTTGTTTTTCTTTCAATAGCTAATCAAGTTGAAGAAACATTACATACTCATTTACCACAAACCCCAGAAACAAACTTTAGGGTAAGTTTTCAGTGTATGTGTAGAATGCTCTCTAACTGTGGCAAGTGTCAAAGTTTTCTTTGTTACTTTCTAAACTGTAACTATGTGTAGTAGGTAGAGCACTGATTTTTTATTTTATTTTATTTGCTTTATTATTTTGGAAAGGACATCTTTGGAGACAAAGTCTCAGCTCTTAGGTTATTTGTACTTGATATTTAGCATTAACTTTTAGGTGTAGGGATTCTACTGAATGTCCATAGAATCCTTCATTTCCGATGAGTTTTTCTTTGGGTGTTGAACCTGAAGGAATAAATTAAAAACCTGAATATTTATTAATCCTTTATATTGTGTTTTAGGATTCCAGCTATCCATTTGCCAATAAAGAACCCATTGGTTCGGAACTGGGGAATTCCTTTGCATCAAATATTAGAATTAAAGAAGAACCTTTGGATGATGAGTATGACAAAGCAATGGCACCACAGCAGGGACTACTAGACAAAATTAAAGACGAACCTGACAATGCTCAAGTAAACATTTCACCTTTTTTTTCCCCTTTTTGTTTTACACATGAATTACTCATTTGAGAGCAGATGTTCTTGATTAAAAAGTGAAGTAGTTTGTTGACAGGGTGAGAGGAGGCTCTTAGTGAAAGTTGAGACAATTTGAATTATCTTTTGAGAATAATGCGAAGGAACCAGCAGGAGTTATATGAAATGTTTCCTGAGTAGTAATTAGGCTTTTAATCCCATTTGGTCCTAAATACCATTTTACTCTGATTTTTATAGTTTCTGTGCAGAATTAGGGAAATTGTGAGTTTTCAAGGATTAGAGATTGATATAGAAGATAGGGCTTAAGGTTTATGGTGGTTTATTAGTTTATGGTTTGGTTGAGCTTATATGAATAAGTCTTTGCAGTTACTGCTAGTGGAGTACAGGGTATGTATAGATTTAAGCGTTTTTCAGGATGGAGTAATAGGCTATCTTTGGAAGGATTAATTGATTAAAGAACCAGGTCATTGCATCAGTGGATAAAAGGTAAAGAAGGGTAATAAGGGGATACTAAATTTGAGAACTGTGAGTAATAAAGGTAGGGATAGAGCTCTGTTATTCCACTATATCTCTGGAGGTAAAAGTCACAGAGCTACCCTATAAGCCAGCAAAGTTATTCATGCAGTTAATGACATTGCAGTGATTAGGATGAAAGAAAGAAGTTATACCACGCACCGTAATCATACTGGAATATGGGAAGGAGAACAAGGGATGAATACATAATAATAGCAGTTATTTGAGGGTTGTCTATGGTTTATACAGATCACATTAATTCAGAGGCTGAGAAAGCAAAGATAGTATGAATTAGCTCTTTCTCTTAAATGACAGTTAATCTGGAAGAAAACTTGCTTTTCCAAATCTTCCTCTTATATACCAGGGGGTTTGAGAATGTGAGAATTCTGTGTAAGAGATTTTTTCATTCATATGTCTTTGAGCAGGGTTTCTCAACCTCAGCACTGTGACATTTTTGGCCAGATAATTCTTTGTTGTGAGGGGCTGTCCTCTGCATTGTAGGATATTCAGCAGTATTTTTGGCCTACTAGATGGCTATAACAATGCTGCCCCCTGCCCAAGTGTTTCCAGGTGTTACCAAATGTCTTCTGGGGGACAAAATTGTCTGTTATTGAGAACCACTGTTTTAGAGTAAGGAGATCAAAGAATAGATAATTTATAGATTATAGGTGATTGGTACGGTCAGATTGTTGCTCAGTTAAGCAAGAATTTCATGGTGTGTAGTGGAAGGTAGCTATATAGTGATGATAAAGCAGTAGGAGTTGGATGGGTATAAGTGTAATGGCTACAAAGAAAATGGTAGAGAAGGAACATGAAAATATTTGAATAGAAGGTAGATTGTGAAAGCATATTTAATAGAAGCAGGCAAAATGGAGATCTTGGATATCTGAATTAGGGATAAAGAAATGTCTTGACATCTAGGGAAAATTTATGTGGCAATGTATGTATATAGGGCCCGTCCCTTGTCTCTTTACACACCCCAGTGTGGGATATGGGAAATCCATAAGAAATCATGATGGTGGGTTACCAAATGCATCCCATTCTTACTGTACATGATCCAGTGACACTTTTCTTGGGCAAAAAGTCAGTTATAGCAAAAACTAAATACATTGGGGAAGAGGGCATCAGGAAGAGTTATTTGTACTAATGTTCTGAAAATAATCAGAGGTTCTAGTGGCTGGAGAATTCTGTAAGAGAAACATCTGCATTTTAATACTCTATTCAGATTGTAATGATGTGTTATAAAATGCTGAATATGAAGTTTGATCATGATTATGGAGAAGAAGTTCCTCAAAGACTTACCACCTGACTGATTGGACTCTTGAGAACCAAGCAGGAATGTGTGTAGGTCCTAGGCATAAGGTCCTGAAGCCTTCTTTACCCTTACCCTTCAATAAGGTATCCCAGTATGTGAGTGGGTAAAGCTACTTTTCTGTAAGAAGTACCAATCCTGTATGAGCAGACCTTTGATTATTCTTCCAGAAATCCCTCAGGGGACCACCTCGTGTTAAACTAGTTCTTCCTTTTCTTTTTCCTCCCTTTTCTTTCCTTCTGTTCCCTCGCCTCTGTTTTCCTCCCTCCTCTCCCGGCTTCATTGTTCTGTCCTTTCAGGTCTTTCTTCCTCGGGACCATTAGAAACCTGTATTTCTTGCTGTTTACTACTGCTAATGCTTTATCACTTAAAAAAAATCTTTATTGTTGAAAGTATTACAGATATCCCCTTTTTTCTTCTGTTGACCCCCTCTACTCCGCTTCTGCTCCCTCCCCAGGCCTTTCCTGCACTGTTATTTGTCCTTGGGCTATGCATACATGCATATAAGTTCTTTGACTAACACTCCCTCCCCCTTCTGAAATACATCAGTCTGCATGTTTCAGTGTCTTTGGATCTATTTTGTTCATCAGTTTATTTTCATTCCATTCCATATATAAGTGAGATCATCTTATACTTGTTATACTTGTCTTTTTCTGACTGGCTTATTTCGCTTAGCATAATACTCTCCAGGTCCCTCCATTCTGTCTCAAAGGGTAAGAGATCCTTCTTTTTATTTAGCTGCATAGTATTCCCTTGTATAAATGTACCACAGTTTTTAAACCCATCAATCTATTGATGGGCACTTGGACTGTTTCCAGATCTTAGCTATTGCAAATATTGCTGTGATGAACATAGGGTTGCAGGGTGCATACATTCCTTGATTGGTGTTTCAGGCTTCTTAGACTATATTACCAGAAGTGGTATCAGCTTTATCACTCTTATTCATTTCCCATGGACTGGAAAACAGAGTTCAAATGTATTATTATAACTAAAAGAGTACTATTAACCTGAGGTTCATAAAATGCTGATAGATTTTATTTTTGACCATTAATTACTAGTAGTAGCTTTTCTCATGATTTAATAAGATCATAGCTTTAGCTCATGGCACCTTGTCAAAACCTTCCTTGGCATCTTTCTTTGCTTAACTTGTAGTTTGCTTTCAGCTCACTATAATTTTCCTTGTATGATTCATTTGGTTTTAACTTCTTTCCCATATAAATCACTAAAGTGCTAAAATGTTTTTTTTTTGATAAATTTCACTGCTTCTGCTTATTTGCTCTTTGTTTCTTATTTGCTCTTTGTTACAATTTTCTGGATTTGTCAGTTATCATTCTGTTTCTGTTACTGGTGTAACTTCATTTGGCCTCCCAGTTTCATTTCCATTCAAATCCCATTGAATGTCACATTTCTTCATTCAAATCCCATTGCATGTCACTATAGTATTTTCTGTAGTATTTTTACAGTTACAAGATATTTTTATGAGTGCTGTGTTGTTTCATCTTATTTCATAAGGCCAGAGTAGATGATACTGACTCTATTTGTAAATGAGGAAACAGGTTCTAGAGGATAAGTTAATTATACAAGGAGCCAATCTAGCGCCACAATTTCATTAGTCTGCCAATCTTTTGGTAAATAAAATTGTTTAATTAAAAAAGAAAGCCTACAGAAAGTTTAAAAATAGAATTTTTAAAGAGCCAGAGAACTCAATTTTTTGTTGGATAGGTTCTAAAAGTTGGAAAATAAGTAAATGTTACGTTGAAATCAATTTTTTACCTTTTCTTTTTGCTCAGAATAAAAGGAGAGCTAATCTATAATTTTTAATTGAAATAAATGAATTAGAATGAGAAGGCAAATTATTTGTCACAATAGTGAGTCACATATTCTTGGAAGTCAGAATTCAGTAATTAAATGTTGGGGCTTTTTTTAGTCATATCAAGTTAACTGCTATAGGAGGAAGTGGGTTCTTCATTTCTAAAATACTTAGTTGGGATAGTAATATGGATCTTCCTTTTTGGTAAACAAAGGAAAGTTAAAGGTACTGGAAAAGAATTTTTTTTGTGTTTTGTTTTGAACCTGTTTTTCTGCTCTGAAAGCTTTTGGATCATCACATTTTTACTTCTGAAGTTAATAGTCATTGGTTTGTTATTAAATTTGTAAATGTAGTTATTATCAGGGGAATCTTAAAATAACATGATTCTGCCTTGAAGGCATTGTGAGGTGAAGAAACAGTACTTAAGATATATACTTATTGTATTACATGAGTAATGTATATTTGAGGATTACAGAATGAATTAGTAATTTGGAATAATTGTTACTGACAGTGAGAAAGAGCTGATGGGAGACCATTAAAATATGCCAATAAATATTGATTTTTATCTGGAGTTTTCTGAGATAAAAAAAGTTGTTTTTACTTAAAATTTACATTGTGGTATAAAACATTGGAACGTCAAGATTGGTCAATGTTAGAAAATCTTTTAATATATAATTTTACCAACATGTCAAGAAAGACTGCATAGATAGATATATAGATGCCAGAAGACATCTCATGTAATTCACTATGCATTTCTTGTAATACTTTCTTGATTGTGGTAAGAAAATACCTGCTTTAGATTAATAACAGTCATTGAATTTAAAACTAAAGTGATGGAAACTTGTTTATTACTAAAAGAACACAAATTACTGATTCATCATTGTTATTTAACTCTTGTTGGATTTTGCCCCAATATATGTTAAAGAAATTAGAAATAATGGAAAAGGGGAGACAGAATTATCATCATTTGCTGGTAAGGATCTTTATTAGAAAATTAGTAGAATTCATGAAAGTTTAATGGACTAGCTAGTTGAATATTAGTTAAATAAAAGAGCAATATTCTATAAATCATTTTTCTCAAATGTGATAAGATACACTATTTTCTATAGCAAAGCAACTGAAATGTACTATGTTAGATGAAACTTGAATAAATGGTGAGACTTTTTTAAAAATGTAAGGTATCAGTTATTTCTAATTAAGGTATAGGTTTGATATGATTCTGATGAAAATATCAATAGGTTCTGATGTTTTGAAGGAGTAAACAGGCATGCACACACCATGTTATACATATACTAGAGACCCAGTGCACAAAAATTTGTGCACTCGGGGGAGGGGTCCCCTCGGCTCAGCCTGTGAACCTCTCAAAGTCTGGGACCTCTGAGGGGATGTCTACCTGCTGGCTTAGGCCCACTCCCCCAAGGGATCAGGCTAAGCTTTCAGTCAGACATCCCTCTGGCAGCCCAGAAGCTCTCAGGGGATGTCCACTTGCCAGCGGGAAGCAGGCCTAAGCTGCAGTTGGACATCCTTAGTGCTGCTAGGATGCGGGAGAGGCTCCCACCACTACCGCTGTACTGGAAGCTGTCAGCCTGGCTTGTGGCTGAGCAGAGCTCCCCCTGTGGGAGCACACTGACCACCAGGGGGCAGCTCTTGCATTGAGCATCTGCCTCCTGGTGGTCAGTGTGTGTCATAGTGACCAGTCATTCCCAGTCGTTCTGCTGTTAGGGTCAATTTGCGTATGATCTTTTATTATGTAGGATTCTAAAAATAGGTAGATAGTGGCAAACTCTAATAATTGGTTAAACATTCCACAGTTATTTTCATTAGAATAGTGTGATTTTATAAGGTCAGTGAGGCTAATAACACAGAATGGATTGTCACAAAGAAGACATCATATTTAAAGGAATTAGATATAATAATGATAAATGAAAGGAATTCACCAGCTACTCAGAGAAAGAAAAAGAATAATGCTTATTATACATACAAATAAATAAATACCAGGATTATTTAGAGGCTGGCAAAATATCAGTAATGGGCTAAACCCAGCCTGTCCTCTGTGTTTCTGTCTTGTTTTGCACATTTTTTGTAAATAAAGTTTTATTGGAGCATTCCCTCATTCATTTATTTTCATATGATTTCTAGATGCTTTTGCTCTACTCTATATGGCCAAGTTGAGTGGTTCTGATAGTATGGCTTGCAAAGTTAAGAATACTTAATATCTTGACCCTTTGCAGATAAAGTTTGTTGATATCTGGATTAAAGAACTGTATTAAAAATAATAAAACTACATTCTTAGAGTTTTGTTGCAGAAGTAGAACTTTGTAAGAAATAGAAGGAATAACAAAGGTAAAAAGTGTCAGCATTTTGGCATAAAAATGGAAACTTCAGTATATAAAATTTTAACTCAAAGTACATAATGAGAAAATGTTGATAACAGATGTTACAGAGGGCATACTATTACAGTATACTTTTTATAAATAGATATTAGAAAAGAATTGCAAATTGAAACACCAATGGGGAAAAGACTTTTAAATGGCGTTTTTCACAAATTATTAGAATATAATTGATACTTGTTTGTTTTTAAACAATGTCATTGCTTAAATCTTTACTATGTATCTGTTTACTTAGTAATTCCACTATAAGGATCATTTCTTTTAGGAGTTAATCCTAAAAATGAGAATTTGAGTATTCACAAAGGTGTTCTTCATGGAATGTGTGAAAACAAATGGAAGGACACTGGGTTGGAGTTATGTAACTCTGTGTTATGCTGGGCCATTAAAATGGAGCCACAGTCCAAAGGAAAAATCAGTAATACTGATCCTGTCCTTATTTACTTAAAGTTTTGGTATTATATTCATCATGGATTTTGCATTTTTTTTTTAATTTTAAAAAATATTGCATTAACATAATTTTTTATCTTGATTACTGATATTTTTGGTGTTTTAATTTTATGCCCGAGGCAAGTGCCTCTCTCACTTCAACCCAATCTCTTTCCTGTATAATCAGTTACATCTGTTAAAATATATCAGTATTTCCCAAACTTGAGTAATGTACAGATACCTCTCACCACAAAGAAAGGAAGTATTGTTGGAGTTACCTGAGAATTCCAAGAATAATAAGTCTTGCAGGATTTTTTTAAGTGTGTGTGATAAACAATGAATTAGTCTACCACTTTGCGATTTCGCAGCGCAATAATGTAATTGTAAAAGTAAACAACAGCAATGAAAACTTGTTGTATAACTCAGTTATATGTGGTTATTTATGACAAAATATGTTTACATTCACTAAAAATGTCATTGAAAAAAAAACACAGTTTTAAAAAATTATTTTAGAATTCTCAGACTCCCATCTCTTATAGACCTCAAGGACTCTTGGAATCTAAATTAAAAAACACTGTTGCCTACCACCACCACCACCACCAATACCACCACCACCACCACCACCACAAAAAAAGAAAAACAAAACAAAACACTGATACTTAACCACTAGACGTGGAGTAATATTTAATATGCAAATGTTCAGTTGATTCAAGTGGTCAAAAAAATCATTTTATGAGAATGGTGTATTTAGTATAATTGCAAAGAAAGAAAACCTCTGAATGCAGCAGGGGGAAAGACTAGAAAAAAATATACCTAAAGAATAACAGTGGTTGTTTTGGGGTGATGTAAATATGATTAGAATGTTTTTCTTCTTCCTATTTGTCTAAATTTTGTATAGTGGGTGTGTATTACTTTTATAATAGATAAACAGCAAATTAAAATACTGTAATATTAAGATTTAAAAAATGATTTGTAATTATCTGGTAGTACATAATATAAGCTAATTAGGTAACTACTTTCATATTTGACATTTTATTCTCTCAGCATACAATTTACTCCCTTATTGTAAATATATATTGCTGCTATTTTGTAATAATGTAATAAATAAACATTTTCCACCCCTTATATAGCTATAGTAAAATATCTTCAATGATTTCTTTAGATACATTGAATTTATTCTTTCCTCTATGTATTCATTTCATTTTTTTTTTTTTAAAGGAGTTTAATCATGGTCAACAGCAAAAAACTCAAGAGGGGGAACTGAAAATTAGTGCTGTGTTTTCAGTCAGTGGCAGTCCTCTTGGTAAGATACAGAACTGAATGATTATATTTATTCTGACCAATATGAGTGAGAAGTATCTACTTGTATTAATAAACTAAGCAGTTCTCTCTGCCCAGTTAGAATGGATTTATCTGCATATTGCATGATTAGTATTAAGTGTCAAGACCAGTTTTAAAAGAGAAAGGAAGATTCATACTTAAAATTCATGGTTAAAGTAAAACATTTTCTTTCAAAAAATTTTTATTTTAAAGCTCCACAGTTGACTACTGGCTTCCAGCCTCCTCTGGCGTCATCTGGCATGAATAAAATGCTACCTTCAGTTCCAGCTACAGCTATTCGAGTTTCCTGTTCTGGTTGTAAAAAAGTTCTACAGAAGGGGCAAACTGCCTATCAGAGGAAAGGGTCTACACAGCTTTTCTGCTCTACACTGTGCCTCACTGGATATACAGTTCCATCTGCCCGCCAACCACCTCCTCCCACCAAGAAAACTTGTTCAAGTTGCTCTAAGTATAGCAAAATTCTAAATTATCTTCTTTGTTTCCTTTCTTTTAAGATGCTTTGTTCTTATCTGTGTATTGTTTAATTTTCTACATTTCCATGGTTTTTGAGAAATATCACATTATTTAGTACCAACATATAAGTTGTTGCTTTTCTTTTTTCTGGATGGCAGGTGTTCAGCTTTCTTTTTAACTTTAAATTCATGGTCAAACTAAAACTTTAAGTAATGTGCCTTTTATATATTAGAGATGTTTTTGAAACCAGTCTTTTCTTTCATCTTTGTTAGTTGAGATACTTTATGAAACAAAAACTATACCATTTTAGGGGTATTATATGGTCAAAATATTTTGGTTGTAACTGTAGGCAAGAGATACTAAAATCCAACAAATATTTGAAGTTATATTTCCTATTATATAATTAGGATTCATTTAATACTTTCTTCTTTATAAGGATTCAAATACACACACACATATTCAATATCTCTGAATTACTTCAGCGGTCCCATTTCAGTGTTTAACAACAAAAAAGTATGTGTGCCCTTATACCTTATAAGGACATCCTGATATATTTGAATAATATGAACTAATTTTGTAAGGCAATTGATAGAAATTTTCAATAAGTCAGAAAAAGATGAATGATGCCTTGTTCTAATAATAGAATCACGTTGGCTTTCATTAACCTATGCGAACCTTTAGTAGTTTAGATATTTGTGTTTATAGTTCCTCACATGGATGCAGCTCTTTCTCTGTGGAAAAAGATGCTCCCTCTTGTGGTTCAGTTGGAAAAAGGCATATAGACAAAAAAAGTTTGAATATGGTTAGATATTTTTCTGGAATTTAGTCATAAGCACATCTCTTTATATTTAAAGTTTAATTAGCAGAGATAGACTTTTTTTCTTTATACTGTTTGAATTGTGAAACATGCTTTTAGAAATGAATACTTAATATACCACATGTTTAATGTCTATATTCTGGTATATTAACCATCAGATTCAAAGATTAAATCAACTTAATGTTATAATTTCTGTAGTTTCTTATTTTGCAATGAAATAATTTCACATAACTTTCTATTATGTTTCTTGATTTCTTACTTTGAGGATCAGCACTTTTTAAAATTTCAACAACATTTCTCTTTTCATAATAATCATAGATACTTCTGTAAAAGAATGAGTGGGTTTCAAAATGACCATAGAAAACTCAGATAAGTTTTAATTATTTTTTTAATTGATTTCAGAAAGGAAGAGAGAGGGATAGAGATATAGAAACATCAATGATGAGAGAATCGTTGTTTGGCTGCCTCCTACATGATTACCAACTGGGGATGGAACCTGCAACCTAGGCATGTACCCTGACTGGGAATCGAACCATGACCTCCTGATTTGTAGGTCAATACTCAACCACTGAGCCAAACCATCTGGGCTCAGATAAATTTTAAAATGTATACCCTCTTTCTGTGCTTTTTAATTCTTGTCTATATACAAGGTAGGTGAAAAGTAGATTTACAGTTCTTATGTAATTACAATCCTATATAATAAAGAGGGAATATGCAAATTGACCATTACTCTATCACAAAGATGGCGGTGCCCATAGCAGGGGTGGCAGGGAGAGGGGGTTCCGAAACACAAGATGGCTGCACCCACAGCGGAAGCCAAGTTCCCATAACTAGCCTTAATGAGCAATCAGCAGGGACTTGAGACTGGGCCACCCCCACTCACCCATGGGGCTTGACAGAGGACCTCAGGTCATACCCCTCACCCAGCGGGGCTTGATAGGGGACCTCAGGCCACACCCCTTGCCCTGGCACTAGGCCAGGGGACCTGAGGCTGCACCCCCCCACCAGGAGGTGTTTGATAGGGGACCTTAAGGTGCATTCCCCACTCCAGTGCTGGGCTGGGGGAACTCAGGTTGCACACTCAGCCCTGGGCTGGGGAACCTCAGGCCATGCTCCCCTGCCTGATAGGGCTTGATGGGGGGCCTCAGGCCACACCTCCCGTCCAGCAGGGCTTGATGGGGGACCTGTGGATGCACCCCCCCCCCCCCAGCTGGCGAGGCTTGATGAGGACCTCAGGCTGTGCCCCCTGCTCAGTGGGACTGGCTGGGTCTGGATCTAGCCCAATAGGGGTGGGGCCAGCCAGGTCTGAGTCTCTCATGATTTCGAGGCTCACGTGTGTGGGGACTTGATTCTGGGTCCCGTGGTGCACCCCAGACTCTGATAGGAGGAAGGTTTTCATATACATTTTACTAATTTTCTTTCATCTCTGATACTTGTATTATAGAGAAAGGGCAAATAGCAATATTAAAATATTTCCTCTAATTAATCCCCTTTTAATGTGCATGAATTTCATGTACTGGCCCACTAGTAATTAAATAATTATATAAGAATAAACGGTGCTTCTCATCACTACTATAAACCTACCTTTGCCCCACCTTGTATGTTATGATTTTCATCTAAATTTATTATATTCATTTGGTTTGTGGTGTTTGCCTAGTATTATCTGGTAATAGGTCATTTTTACCTACATGTCATATCTGTCTTGATCTATTGTGATGTAATTTTTCTTTAAGATTGCATTTTTAATATATATTTTTATTGATTCAGAGAAGGAGAGGGAGAGAGAGAAACATTAATGATGAAAGAGAATCATTGATTGGCTGCCTTCTGCACCTCCCCTACTGGGGATCGAGCCCACAACCTGGGCATGTGCCCCTGACTGTAATAGAACCTGGACTCTTCAGTCCACAGGCTGACTCTCTATCCACTGAGGCAAACCAGCTAGGGCTAAGATTACATTTTTTTTTATTGCTATTTAGTCTTATCCATACATTTTCTTTTTTTTTCAACCTGTCATTCATTGCCTTTTTTTTTTTTTTTGCTTTAGATCCTCACCCAAGGATATGTTTATTGATTTTGGAAGCGGGGGGGAGAGAGAGAGAGAGAGATGTGAGAGAAAATATCTTTCAGTTGCCACCGAGACACAGCCTGACTCAGGATTGAACCTGCAACCTAGGCATGTGCCCTGATTTGGAATTGAGCCCACCACCTTTTGGTGTACAGGATGATGCCCCAGCCAATTGAGCCACCTGACCAGGGCTCATTCCTTGACTCTTAATTGTTCTACCTACTTCTTCAATCACTTACTCTGTTATGTTTTTTATTTATTGTTTAATCCCTTGTTCTTTTTCATTTGCCTCTTTGAGGTGTTTTTGCCTACCTATCTCCCCAGCCCTTTCTCCTTCATTTTCTCTCTTACTTTTCCCCGTCTTCATGTTACAGAATACCCCTTTCTAAGGCTCAGTCCCCAGCCACGAATTAGTCTTGGTTTTCTTTGTGTATAATTTCCACTCCTGAACTACTACTTTTTCATCTCCTTTAACCACTTTACCTTTTCCCCCTGTTATTAACACAGTCATTACAACAGTCTGGGATAATCTGGTTATCTGATTATCAAATTACTGAATTGGATTGTATCTTAAAAGGAAATTATATTCAAAGAAGTTTAAAGATTTGTTCAGTGGCACATAACATTTTAATTTTGGCATGCACTATCCTCCCTTTCTCCAATAATCTATACAGTTAAACAGGTTTAATTTATAAGTCAATCCTTATAAGGAGAATTTCAATTTAGTTTGAATAGGTAGAGCTAGAAAAGATTTTCTTTCTGATAGTTATTGCTGCTTTTATAGCAGCAGCATTTAGTTTGACAGAAACTCATTAGTTTGGAATAGTTTTATTTTTCTTAATTTTATCACTAGAGGCCTGGTGCACGAAATTTAAATTCCTGCATGGTGTAGGGGATTGGTGTGTATGTGTGTTTGTGTGTGTGTGTGTGTGTGTGTGTGTGTGTGTGTGTGTCTGTCTGTCCCTTAGCCCAGTCTGCACCCTCTCCAATCTGGGATCCCTCTCACAATCCAGGTCTGCTTGCTCCCAACTGCTCACCTGTGTGCCTGATTGCCCCTAACTGCTTCTGCCTGCCAGCCTGATCACCTCCTAACCATTCCCCTCCAGCCTGATCGATGCCTAACTGCTCCCGTGCCAGCCTGATTGCCCCTACAGGCCTGGTCCCCCCAACTGCCCTCCCTGCTGCCTGGCCACCCATAACTGTCCTCCCCTGCAGGCCTGGTTGCCCCTAACTGTTCTTCCCTGCAGGCCTGGTTGCCCCTAATTGTCCTTCCCTGCAGGCCTGGTTGCCCCTAACTGTTCTCCCCTCTAGGCCTGGTCGCCCCTAACTGTCCTCCTGCTAGCCTGGTAGCCCATAACTACTCTCCCCTGCAGGACTGGTCCCCCCAACTAGCCTCTCCTGCAGGCCTGGGCCCCCCCAACTTCCCTCCCCTGCAGGCCTGATCACCCACAACTGCCCTCCCCTGCTGGCCATCTTGTGGTGGCCATCTTGTGTCCACATGGGGGCGGCCATATTGTGTATTGGAGTGATGGTCAATTTGCATATCACCTCTTTATTGTATAGGATATCTTTTAGAATCTTGGATTTAATTAAAACTGAATATCTTTTGGTTAATCATCATTTAATTTTTAGTTTCCTTAGTCATAGGTACCTATAATGATTTATTTTTTAAAAAGTATATTTCTGCCCAGCCAGTGTACTCAGTGATTGAGTGTCCACCCATGAACCAAGAAGTCATTGGCTCAGTTCCCCATCAGGGCACATGCCCGGGGATTTGGGACTTAATCCCCGTAAGGGGTCGTGCAGGAGGCAGCTGATCGATGTTTCTTTCTCATTGATGTTTCTATCTCCCCATCCTTCTCTCTTCCTCTCTCTTTCTAAAATCAGTAAAAACTTCTTTTTAATAAAAATTTGAGTGTATATATACATATATATACATTTCAAATCCTACATAAAGGAGGTAATTTTTAATATAATTTTGTTAGTACTATTAGAAAAATTAGATTTCTTTATATAATGGGACTCAAGGAAATAACTGTTTCAAGATTCTCTGTACCATTTCTGAATTTTTACTATCTGAATGAGATTGCTTCTTATTCTGGAATAACATGTACTCTGCTACAATAAGATGTAATGTAATTGGACACTAAGCATACTTGAGAGCAGTGAGAAATACCTACATTTTTGTTAGTTTTGTACTTCCATTACCTTGATTCATACTATTTCCCAACTCTTTATCTCTGTAACTTTTAGAAAATTCTTACTAAGGTCCAGTTCAAATGTCATCATCTTTCGGGTAGCCTTTCATGTCATATAATGTCTGAATTAATTGTTCCTCATTTCTATTTCTACATAGCACTTTATATGCATCTTTTTCAAAAGTATTACATTACTCTTTTATATTTCAAGGATCCTTCTTTTATGCTATTTGATATATCATTTGTCTATTTGTCCCAATATATTAGGAGCTCCTTGAGTGCATGCTTGCACCATATCTTGACATAGGAGTTAGCTAATGCCTGGCTCAATACAACTGCTCAATAAATACCCTTGTAAATGAAGTACAGTAAACCTTAATTTAAAAAAAACACACAACTGTAAAGGCAAAAGAAATGCAGAGTTTTCTGGAGCTATTAACTAGAAGATGAGGTATGAAGTTGTATATTGCAGTGTAGTGTGATATCAGGTGTTCTTTATCATGATTCTCATGTTTACTCTTACCTTTTATTGAAGCAGAGATATTTGCAATCTTTTCTAAAAAGTACTTTATTAGTATAATCTATTAAAGATTCAGGAATTAGTAGAACACAGCTTATTCACTATTATGTGGGTGTTTACTCAGAGGAAAGAGATACTCTTTAGAAAATTTATCAAGGTATTTTTTAAAAAATTATTTTTTGCCTTGGCTAGTGTTGCTCAGTTGGTTGGGATCGTCTGGTGTAACAAGGGGTTGCTGATTTGATTCCCAGTCAGGGCACATGCATGGATTATGGGCTTGATCACTTGGGGGGGGCATGTAAGAGGCAGCCAGTGCATGTGTTGCTCTCACATGCATGTTTCTCTCCCTCTCCTTTCCTCTCTCTTTAAAAAAACCAATAAACAACCATTCTTTTTTTAAAAATTGGTTTTTGAAATGCTTTACACTTAAATTATTATACAGGAAGACTGGTTTTCGGTGGGATGGATAGAGTGGTAAGGAACCTTAATCCCTAGGATTTTAATCTTCTGTTTTCTTTGTAACTGATGCCTATAAATTAAATTATTTAGATATAGAAATGGTTCAATATTATATAATCATGCTAGAATGTACATTGTAGTTTGAAAGGTGTTCTTACTTTTAAAAGATAGTTCTTTACAAAAATTTTAAGTATTAATATTTTTAAAGATACTCTGAAAATATAGAAGAGCCTGAAGAAGAAAATTAAAAATCTCCTATATTTTTACCAATTAGAGGTAATGAGTGATAACTCGTGTATAAATTTTTTAAAATCTGAAAACAATGTATAGTAGTAATTCAACATTTCTATGGAGTCCCATTTTATTTTTTTTATTTTAAATATATTTTTATTGATTTCAGAAAGCAAGGGAGAAAGAGAGAGAGAGAGAGAGAGAGAAAGAAACATCAATGATGAAAGAGAATCATTTATCGGCTGCCTCCTGTATACCCCCTCCTGGGGATGGAGCCTGCAACTGGGCATGAGCCCTGACCAGGAATCGAACTGTGACCTCCTGCTTCATAGGTCGATGCTCAACCACTGAGCCACGCAGGCGGGCTTAAGTCTATTTTATAGAACAGAACTTAAGAATCAAAGCAATTTATTAGGTTTTCTGATTTAAATATCAGTTACCTGTTTCTATACTGTAATTGCCTCTTTTATTTAGCTCACAAAAAGGAAAAAAATTAATTACACTGTGGCTTATTTTATCTTTAGAGACATTTTAAATCCAAAGGATGTGATCAGTGCCCAGTTTGAAAATGCCACCAGTAGTAAAGATTTTTGCAGCCAGTCGTGTTTATCAACATATGAACTGAAAAGAAAACCTGTTGTTACCATAAATACGAATAGCATTTCAACCAAATGCAGCATGTGTCAGAAGAATGCTGTTGTAAGTTATTTTTTTATTTTGTTGGGGCGAGGGATCTAATGCTTGTGCTTAAAAGTTTTGATGGTCTCTGTTTATTGTTTGTATTTTATTATTTCTTAATTCCTAGATTCGACATGAAGTTAATTACCAAAATGTGGTACATAAACTTTGCAGTGATGCCTGCTTCTCTAAGTTTCGCTCTGCTAACAACCTCACCATGAACTGTTGTGAGAACTGTGGGGGTTACTGTTACAGTGGCTCTGGACAATGCCACATGCTTCAGATAGAGGGACAGTCTAAGAAGTTTTGTAGCTCAACGTGTGTTTCAGCATATAAGCAGGTACATGACCATATTTAATCCTGATGACTTTGTTTATTTTAGGGATATCTAAATTTTTTGGTGGAAATTATTTATGAAAATGTCACAAAAATATTAAGATATTACCTTAATTAGTATTTTACATATAAGTAGTAGTTGTCAAATGAATGCCTGTTAAAAACTTCATAACAAGAGTTTTATAAGTAGCACATATTTCTTTCTTTGGTTAATCTTTACCCAAGGGTATCTTTTCCATTGATTTTTTTTTTTTTTTTTTTTTTTTTTAGAGTCAAAGCGGGGAGAGAGAAAGAGAGAAAGAAAGAAAAACTTCAGTGTGAGAGAAACATCAGTTGGCTGCCTCCCACATGTACCCCAACTTGGGAACTAAGGCAGGGCTCGAACATACAACTCCTTGATGGAGAATTTATCCTAGTCCCTTTGGTGTGTGGGCCAGTGCTCTAACCACTGAACTTCCAGTTAGGGAAGTGGTGTATATTTGTGTTCATGCATTTGAAATACATGTTTAGATATGACTTTTATTTGGTATATGATTTGTGTTTTTGAAGAATATTTTGAAAATGTAGAAGAGTGCAAAGAGAAGAAAACTAATGCATCATCTATTTGGTGTTGGCCTTCTGTTTTTTTAAATATAGTTTGCTTTACATGTATGTATGTACACACACACACACACACACATTACTTGCTAGGGTAATGTCCAAGTTGCATATGTATTCTTGAATTCAAATCCTTTTGGTTGAAATTGCAATTCAGAATATAAAAATCTTACCATTAATTGTTCAAGAGTTTTTTTCTTCTGTTCATGAAATAAGAAAAAAATAAATGTGGGTTATATATTATTTTGTGAATTAAGGATGGTAGAGAATGAATTGGATGAATTCTAGTATGACAAATGTCTACTGCAATTTTATACTCGATTTATATTTTGTTAGTAAATTTTGATCAAAAATTAGATTTAAAAATTATAAGCACAAAAGAATAGTATAAACTTTTTTCATTTAAAATTTTACAATGGCTTCCTGTTTCAGTGCATTTGCTGATCATTTGTTTTCTTAAGAGAGTCAATTTTTATACAGTCAACTAAAATTTGTAAATTTAGTAATGTTGATTGGGAACTTTATTTGAATTGTTCTATATATATCTATATATATATAGATATATATATCTATTTCTCTCTCTCTCTCTCTCTCTCTCTCTATATATATATATATAATTGACTTCAGAGAGGAATAGAGAGAGAGAAACATCAATGATGAGAGAGCACTACCACTTTCGGGAATCAAACCGTGACTTCCTGGTTCATAGGTTGATGCTCAACCACTGAGCCACTCGGGTGGGGCCTTTTGTTAAAAAAAATTATTTTTTTAATTGGTTTTAGAGGCAGGAAGGGAGAGAGAGAGAGAAACATAAATCTGCTGCTTCCTGCAAGTCCTCTACTGGGGATTGAGCCTATAACCTGGGCATGTGCCCTGAATGGGAATGGAACTAGCAACCTCCTGGTGCATGGGATAAGGCTCAACCAACTGAGCCACACTGGCCAGGCTTAAATTGTTCTTAAAACTTTGTAATGGCCCTAGCCGGTTTGGCTCAGTGGATAGAGCGTCCGCCTGTGAACTGAAAGGTCCCAGGTTTGATTCCGGTCAAGGGCACATGCCCAGGTTGTAGGCTTGATCCCCAATGGGGGACTTGCAGGAGACAGCTGATCAATGATTCTCTCTCATCATGGATGTTTCTGTCTCTCTCTTCCTTCCTCTCTGAAATCAATAAGAAAATCTAATCTAATAAAAGAGTAATATGTTAATTGTGTCACTCTGCTACATTCCAAACCACCAGCCAATCAGAGCAACCATATGCAAATTAACCTAACCAAGATGGCTACAGGCAGCCACAGAGCTAGAGTAAACAAGAGGCTTGGTTGCCCCAGTGATGGAAGAAACTAATCTTCCCACCTGCCTTGGCCAGCTGTGGCCT
>PVJC01011421.1:29912-41721 GCA_004026665.1 Murina feae | reverse complement strand
AGGCTCCCAGTGCAGAGCCGCCCTGCCAGCCTCCATCTTGGCTGGGTTAATTTGCATACAGCCGCTCTGATTGGCTGGTGGGCATGGCTGTGAGCAGAGGCTCAGCCAGCCTAGGCAGGCAGTTGCAACAGAATCCTTTGGTTTGCTCTAGCTCCATGGCTGTTGGCCTCCATCTTGGCTGGGTTAATTTGCATACAGCCACTCTGATTGGCTGGTGGTAACGGTCAAATTTGCATGTTTCTCTTTTATTATATTAATGACTCATATTTACTAATCATTTACATGTTTGACTTGCCATATCTTCAAATAACAAATAACCCTATGAGATTGTTCTCATTATGCAGGTGAGGAAACTTGAAGGCACAATAAGGTTTAATAATTTATGCAAGATTTAATAATTTAATCAGCAAGTGAAAAAGTAAAAGTTCTAACCCAGGTAGTCTAAGTCTGATGCCAGAGCTCCAACCCACTACACTTTACTGCATTGCAGTGCACAGATATTTAAATCTTTTCATTAAATTGAAAGAGCAGTTTTCCCCCTTATTATTCTGTTTTAGTTTTTTTTATATCTTAGAAGTATTTTTTTTAAGACCTTGTCAATAGAAAAATGCAGAGTGTAATCAATTGCCAGGGCTACAAATACCAGAATACATCAAAGCAGATTTGTTATTCTGGAGCTAATTAAGGGGCAGACCCTCAGTCTATGACCCCTCAGATGGTAGCATTTATGCAAAAAACTTGTTATGCTGCTGTAGTACACAGGTGGTGCTCAATAGCCTGAGCAATTTGATTCAGAAACATTTTGAAACAATTTGACAGGTACTTGTTAAGGTAGGTCTAGGTAAAAATAGATGCAGAACAAAACAAAACAAAAACCGTCTGTGACCCTAGGAAGGTGAGTGGGAGTGATACATTTTGACAAATGTAATACATATGTACCGTGCTGTAGAGTTAGAGGATGGTGTAATTAAGAGAAAAAAGGTTGTGTTATCTGGCCAAATGAATTGGAAAAACGTGTTTCTTCTGGGCACCCTTGTTCCTGATGGTTGTAGCCTCAGGCCTGGCTTGGCGTTGGATTTCAGCCCCACACCTCAGTCTTACTAGAGGTCTTTGTGTAGCATGCAAACTGTCCAGTAGTTGTAGCCATGAGTGGAACTAGTTCTTGAATGATGTGGTCTCCAGTAAAAAATATTGGCAAGGACGTTGTAAGTTGAGGAGGCAACACTAGAAAATACAAAAAGATGTGAAAATACAATGTTCTTTGAAGGGGGGATACTTAGAGTGTGGTTTGTGTTTCTGAATTAATGAGGGTGGAGAAGAGGGTTGGAGGTGGACTGTGTGAATGGTTTAGGAGGCTATTGGTGGTAGAATAATGGCCTCCTAAATGTATCTAAATCCTAATCCCCAGAATAAGTTACATGCAAGGGGTAATTAAGGTTGTTAATCAGTTGACCTTAAAATAGGGCTATTGATCTGGATTATCCAATCAATCACCTGTGGGAGCCCCTTACACGTCCAGCATGGTTCAGGGTTCCTATTCAGGGCTCGAGTTCTGGAGAAGGCCGCACACAAAATGAAGAGAGAGAGACTAGAAGAGAATCAATTTGGAAACTGGGGGACCAGGCGTGGAGTTACCTCTAGTGGGTGAGACTGCCCGCTGGTGCCTGGGCCTCACCAGCCTTTTATTGAGTCTTGGAAGAACACCCATATCCTTAGGCAGGAAATTCCAAGCAAGAATTTACATGTAATTAACAGATGGGGGGGTTTGCTGTAATTAACAATGTTTCAACTTATAGCTCTGACCTTTCAGAGCAACCAAGGTTGGTTGAAAACAATCAGTTTCCAGCAATCACCTAAGGGTTCTTAAATGTCATATGGATAAGGGAGACAGAAGAGTCAGTGTCAGAGTTCTGTGAAGTGATAGTGACTTGGTTCTTTGCTGACTGGCTTTGAAGATGGAAAGCCAAGGGAAGGGAGCAGCCTCTAGAAGGTGGGGAAAGCAAGTAAATGGATTCTTTCCCAGAGCCACCAGAAAGAATGTTGCCCTGCCAACACATTGACTTTAGTGGAGTGAGACTCATTTTGGACTTATTTGTAAGTTACTAAATTTATATTGGTTTAAGCCACTGTTTGTGGTAATTTGTTATAGCAACAATAGGAAATTTATAGAGGCCATGCCCAGAGACTGTATCTGGAAGTACTTTCTTTTTCTTTTTTTTGGGGGGGGGGATGGGAGGCACAGTTAGAGAACATAAATGGTCTGGAGGCTAGGAGACCAGGTAGGAGACTATTGGGATAGTCTAGGTCTTGGGTCTTCTGAGAGGCAGATGCCAAGATGGAATGAAATAAGTTGGAGATTTTTTATTTTGGAAATGTTGGTGAAGGTGAAGGATAGGGAACAGAAATAGGGAGGGGAAGGAGAGAGGATGGAAGGAGGAACAGGTAGGAAGAGTCGCTGCCTGCAACACAGTTCAAAGAAAGCTTCAGATGGTGCCAAAGTTGCCCATTCAAGTAATTTCCCTTGTTGGAATGAATGGGTCTGCAGTCCTACTGCTGGGGTGTTCAGTTGTTGGGAGCAGGCCAGGGAAGCATGGCGGTTTCTGTGGTGAATCTAGGGAGTGACAGTTGGCATTGACAGTCAGTCCCTGCCCTTTGCCCCACCCCCCGCCCCCCACCCCCCACTCCCCCACTCCGCCACTCCCCCACTCCGCCACTTCCCACGCCCCAGTGGGAGATCTGGGTGATGTGTTTCTAAGGCCCACCATATAAGGGGTGTGTCCTGCAGGAGTTGGGGACTGAAGCTTTGAGAGACGTTGAGCAACTGTTTTCACTGTTGCTGAATGACTGAAACACTGCATCTGGGATCATAATCAGCTATCCTAATCCAAGTTTCTCTTTCCTTAATCAGAATTTTGTGTGTATAATTTGAGGCAGATTGCTTTTCTTCTCTTGATTGCAAGAGGTGGAGTAATCTAGATTTGGAATGTAAAAACATTATTCATTTTTGTGAGAAAGAAGGGAATTGTAGTAAGTATATAGGCACACCGTGGAGACATTGTGGGTTCATTCCAGGGTTCATTCTAATAAGCAAGTTGTAATCTTGCTGCTGATAGAGTGTCTTGCCTTCAGTTTGTTAAAAACACAACATTGCCCTGGCCAGTGTGGCTCACTAGTTAGAATGTCGGCCTGTGGACTGACATTACCGGGTTTGATTGGTTGTCTTCAGCATGTGCCCTGACAAAGGATTGAGTCTGCAACCGAGGTCCATGCTCTTGACTAGAATCGAATCTGGAACCTTTCAGTCTGAGGGCTCTATCTACTGAGCAAAACCGGGTAGGGAGGTGTTGCATTTTTACAAATTGAAGGCAAGGTCCTCCACCAGCAAATAGGTTTACTTTCCTTTGTTGAGTACCCACTTTATTTCAGTGTTCTGGAACCGAGCCCACAGTATCTGAGGCTTTGTGGGTCATACCCTGTCTGCCACCACTGCATAGACAATATGTGAATGAATGATTGTAGCTGTGCTCCAATAAAACTGTATTTACAAAATAGGCACCAAATTGGATTGAGCCATACTTCTCTTCTAGAGCATTAACAGGATAACAATGTCCTTTTGTGTTTTGGTGACTTCTTTCTAAGACTGTGGTGTACAGCTTTACGTTGTCATGGCTGATAAAGTGCTGGACATGTCTCATCCTTCCAGACTCTTCCTCTAGGAGGTTAAGAGACTTTAGGAAGAAGTATTTGTTTGAAGAGCCCACTTTGCTTATGCTGTTTTTCTAAGAGAGATTGATGAGTATTTTGCCTGTCTAGCTCTTTTGGTAAGCTTCCCATTCTCTGAAAACAAGTACCAAGGTGGACTGCACCTAATTTTAGTGTCCTGTTTAGAAGATTACCTTCTAAGTGAGATAATTTTCTCCTAATGCAGTACACTGATTCTGCCTTCTCTCCAACGTTATCTGGAGTGATTTGTAGGGATTAAGGCAATGTTTTAATATTTCTGTTTTCAGCATTGGAGGCCAAGAGTAACCTGTCTGGACTACACAGTAAAAATATTGGGAAAGATGTGTAGACTGTAAAATGAAATACAAGCTGTCATCCTTTTATTACCTGGAGTATAATTTAAATAAATGAACCTTACAAATGCAAGCTCCCCATTTTGTGAATTATGAATAATTTGTCAGCCTATTCTCATATCTGAACAGTAGTTTTTGCTTTCAGCATCTGTAATAAATAATTCTCAGCAGCCTAAATGAAGTTCAGAAAATTGGATTGATGCTAATGAAGCACATCAGTAATGCACATTTGGACAATGTAAAGTTAAAGGATAAAATGTTACTTATTGAGGCATCAGAGTGTGGCAGAGACACTTCCCTGCCACATAAAAGAGTAATATGAAATTAGTCGTCTCTCTGAGACACATAAGCCACGCCCACCAGCCAAGCCATGCCCACCAGCCAATCAGCAGCTGCATGCAAATTAACCCAGCCAAGATGGAGGCCGGCAGCCATGGAGCGAGCAGTGGTGGGTGCGGGGTGGGCGGCAGCGGGTGGGGGCGGGACGGCCCGTTGGGGTGCGGCGTGAACCTGTGCGACCTGGACAAGGTCCCTGAGTCCCTGGAGTTCTTCGAGCTGCTGGGGCCAGACTACGGGGCCGGCTCCAAGGCGGGCGTCTTGCTCCTTGTGGAGCCTCTGGATGGGTTTCCCGTCCATGGCCCTGCGGGGGGCCTGAGCTCTTTGAACCGCCGGCAGTGATGGGGGGAAGCCTACCGTACCCTGAGCCCTGGAGCCCCCTGGGATGTCCTGTGACCAAGAAGCCGTCCCTGGCTGCGAGAGGGCACATGCCGGGCCGAGGGACAAATTTTTGTGCACCAGGCCCCTAGTTACTAAATAATGTCCCTCCTTTACTGTACTCCCAAGGGAGTAGTTGTCAGATTGGATTTCGCATGCCACTAATTTATGGTTAAACTTTGAAAGTTTTGTGCTAACAAGATATATTTCTCCAACTGACTTAAATCTATTCTCTGAACTGTGTAAATAAAACTATTTTTATCATTTTCTGTTATTTATTTGTAGTCATTTTGCATCTTATTTCTTAAACTGATATTCTTTGAAGGATGGGCTGAAAGTAAATTTTATTCCTAAAATTGACGTGGTGATAACTTATTGTATTAATATTTTAGAGATGAAGGATGTTCAAGGTAGTAGTATGTGTTGAGCGAATTTATTTTCTTTTACCATTTGAAGTTATGAACTTACATTTTAATTTTTATTGATTTCAGAGAGGAAGAGAGAGAGAAACATCAGTGATGAGACAGAATCATTGATCGGCTGCCTCCTGCATGCCCCCTATTGGAGATCGAGCGTACAACCCAAGCGTGTGCCCTGATTGGGAATTTAACTGTGACCTCCTGGTTCATAGGCCAATTCTCAACCATTGAACCACGCTAGCCAGGCTACAACCTTATATTTTTGATAACAGCTTCCTTGAGGCATATTTCCTTTCAAAAAGAATAATGGTTTTCAGTTAGAACTCATGATTGAATTTAATCCCATAGTACCAGGGGTAAGCTAGGCAGCATAACGTAAACCTCTAGCCCCCCAAATAAATAAACAATGATTTTGTTGTAAGACAAATCAGTTATGTAGTATGTTATTTTGTCTTGTTTGACATAGTCTTCTTTTTCTTTCTTTTTCTTTTTAGATAAATGTAAATGAAATTACAAGATTTTCAGATTTCCCCTTGTCTAAAAAAACATTGAAAGGTAGGTAAATGATGATCTTGGAACATGTTGCATTTCTTGATTCTTTTTATAAATGACAGCAGATTTAGAAAGTGTAACCTGAAAAATCTTATCTCAGCAAGTAATTTTGATACCATGACAACCTATGATAAGAATCTTTTCATTTAAGTTTTACTAATTTGTCATTCTCATCTTTTTGGACTAAAGAACAGTAGTGATGAAAGAAGATGCTAGGGGCCTCTGTATAATTAAAATGAAGCCTAATTATGTTAATACTAGGGGCCCGGTGCACAAAAATTTGTGCACTCGGGGTGTCCCTCAGCCTGGCCTATGCCCTCTCGCAGTCTGGGACCCCTCAGGGGATGTCCACCTGCTGGCGTGCCTGGCCAGCCTGGGTGAGGGGCTGATGGATGTTTGCAGGCTGGCCAAGCCCCCCATTGTGGACTCTCACCCCGTTGGGGTGTGGCCAGCCTGGGTGAGGGGTTGAGGGCCATTTTCAGGCTGCCCACATCCCCTTCAGGGTTTGGGTCCCTATTGGGGTGCCTGGGCAGCCTGGGTGAGGAGCTGAGGGGCATTTTCAGGCTGCCCACAGTCCCTTCAGGGTTCGGGTCCCTATTGGGGTGCCTGGGCAGCCTGGGTGCAGGGCTGAGTGCCGTTTTCAGGCTGCCCACAGCTCCCATTGACCCAACGTCCCAGCAGGGCTGGCTGGAAGCAGGTTTCTGGAGTTTATTTATCTTCTATAATTGAAACTGTTGCTTTAAACCAAGGCCTCGGCAGGTAATGAAGCCTCCTGTTGGCTTTAGCTTGGTGGCTTCTATAATTGAAAGAATATTGCCGTGAGCAGAGAGAGGCCCAGCCACCCTAGGCAGGCAGTTTCCTCCATCACTGGTGCAACGGAAGCCTCCTGTTTACTTTAGCTTTGAGGCTTCTATAATTGAAACAATGTTGCAACTATGTTGCTTGAGCAGAGAGAAGCCCAGCCGGCCTAGGCAGACAGTTTATTCCTGGTGCAACGGAAGCCTGCTGTTTACTCTAGCTCTGTGATTGCCGGCCTCCATCTTGGCTGGGTTAATTTGCATACAACCGCTCTGATTGGTTGGTGGGCGTGGCTTAAGCATCCTGTAGAAATGGTCAATTTCAGTATTACTCTTTTATTAGATGAGATGAGCAGGAGAACAAAAAAATATGATACCTTTTTAGTTTGCTAGTGCTACTAGAACAAAAAACCACAGACTTGGGTGGTTTAACAAAGAAATTTATTTTCTCTCAGTTCTGGAGACTGAGAATCCAAAGATCAAGATGCTGATCTTCGGAGGGTCATAATGGGCTTACAGAAGGTCTCTCCTTGGCTTTATATGGCCACTCTCTGGCTGCCTCTTCATGGAATTATCCCTCTGCACTCATATCCCTCATATCTTTGTCCAAATTTCCCCTTTTTATAAGGACACCAGTCAGATTGGATTAGGACCTACCCAAATACAAGGGCTGCTTTTGACTCAGTCATCTCTTTAGTGACCCTGTCTCTGAACACAGTCACATTCTAAAGTACTGGGGTGGATAAGGGTCTCAACATATAAGGGGCCCTCAACATATGCGCAGGACAGCCTATAATTCTATAGGAATTTTTCTAGAGTGTTGCTCTCCTCTTCACACCTGCAGGATTGCAAGAAGCCCAGTACCGTTTGGTAACCGAGATACAGAAGCAGACCATTGGGTTGGCCTTGCAAGGTAAAGATGTCCTCGGAGCTGCCAAAACTGGATCTGGCAAGACTTTGGCTTTCCTTGTTCCAGTAAGTAGCTTATTCATATTGGGTAAGATTCTTTATTATATGATTTTAGAACATTCTGTGCCTAGATAGAAACTATGTCAAGAGTTATTTCATGTTGAATTTCCCTAGTTAGAATGTAAGCTTTATCAGACAGGTGTCTTCTTCTTCACTCTGGTCCTAACATAGCATCTTGTACATGTGAACAGTCAGTAACTAACTGAGTGAATTATTGTGCCTTGACAAGCCATTCCAGGGTGGCAGGTCAGAATGGTTCAGAATGGTTCTGCTCTGCTGTATGACTGTCGAGGGAGGCTTTTGCTGTGCTCCCCCTTGCAAATCTGCCAGTTGCATTTATACTTGCCATTTGTTTAGGATGAAGCTGAAATATGCTCACTTTAAGAAGATTGGGTCACTCTTTGAGAAATGATATCTGTCCTTTATAGCACTAAAACAATAGAGCCTCTTAGGAATTCACTTATATCTCATTTATGCAGCTGGTTTTATAATTTAGTTCCTTCAAAATAATTGCCTCATAAAAAAAATCACATTTAAGTTTTTGTAAAACCATTTTTGCAAAACCATTTTTCTCATAAATCCTAATTTTTATAATAATGTGACTCCACAACTAAAAAACTGTCACTCTGTAACTATAGTAGCTACACAAAATGAGTTTATTTTGATGTCGTTTCTGTTCAGTAAATGGTGACATTTTTCTGAAACTGTTTTAAGGGTTTGGGCTATACAGGACTTCTCTGATTGCCTGTTGCGCTCATGGAATGGCTCTCGCAACAGCTAAACTGCCATGGGCTTCTTTTTCCCTTCCCTCTATGACTTAAGGGAGGATGCTTCTGGTGGATGGAAGAAAAAACACACAAAGTAAACAATTTCTTCTTTCCGATTGGAAAACACTTGTGACTGGTATGCTTTCTGCTTGGAAGGTGCCTCTGATTGGGAGGGCAAGGTTGACTTAGCAGTCAAAAAGCTGCCTTGTCAGGACTTACTGAACATGAATTTGCTGCCTTTTTTTTCAGGTGCTGGAAGCCTTATATCGTCTACAGTGGACCTCAACAGATGGTCTGGGGGTTCTGATTATATCACCTACGAGAGAGCTAGCTTATCAGACCTTTGAGGTTCTCCGGAAAGTAGGAAAGAATCATGACTTTTCTGCTGGTCTCATCATTGGTGGGAAGGTTTGCCTTTTTGTCCTTATCCCTTTCTTTTTTTCTGTAACTTAATGTTGGAGCACTGTGGCAGCTGATGGGGAAGGGGTGGAGATTTCATCTTAACAGGCTGGCTCTCTAGATAGGGGGTGGTAGCATCCTGGTGCGGTCATTGTCATTTAGAGTCTGGTTGTCCATTTTATAGGCCTAGAAAGTCCATTTGTCAGGGTATCTGAATTTATCAGGTTCTGAGACCAATTTACTTGAACCAACCTGTAAATCTATTTATTAATATACATTGAGAAAGTAACCATTTCAGTATGTAGACTGTTTTCTTTTAATAAGGCATCTAAGTGGTTGAATAATTCAGAGTATTGCTGAGTTAGCAGAAGAAAGGAAGATATAGCTTCATTTTAGGTAATGGTAAAACCTGCTGCTAAGCTTCTGCGCTACTTGTGGTGTACCTGGAATGCTTGTCTTTGCTAGTCTTCACTAGACTAAGGATAAATGCTTGAATTGTTGAGTTTATATGCAGCCATACACAAAAAAAGAAAAAATAGCATCACAGACCCTTACTTATTCATGTACTTGTTACCCATGAACTTAAATAATGAACATTTTGTGGTTATCATTTCAAGAAGAACTTTCAGAATATAGAGAGATGAGCTCTTTTTTTTCAGTCCATGAAGTGCAGTGAGTGGTGTCAGAGAGCCTGGGAATAATTTTGGCATTTAAAATGTTTTTGGTAATTCTAAGAGGAAATCAAGACTTGGAACATTCATATGATATTTCTCATGGCCTCAAAATCCTGCATATGATTAAGAATGTAGAGGAACATAACACTCTTTAGGTCTTCACTTTAGCCCAGAAATTTGGATGTGTTCAGAAATGGAAGGAGAAGTTAACATTTATTTCTAGAGTATCTACATTGCTGTGATGAAATTCCATATGCAGATGGCCTTTATAGTTTTGCTACACAGACTGCTCAGTGATGTGTTTGTGTAATAAAAAGAAACAACTGTTTTCAGGATCTGAAACATGAAGCTGAGAGGATCAATAACATAAACATACTGGTTTGCACACCGGGTCGGCTTCTTCAACACATGGATGAAACAATATGTTTTCATGCTACTAATCTCCAAATGTTAGGTGAGTAATCCTATATAATAAGAGAGAAACATGCAAACATACTCTGCCACAAGGATGGCTGCACCCACAGCTGAGGCCATGTTCCCATAAACGAGCCTTAAGGAGAAATCAGCAGGGACCTGAGGCTGCGCTTCCTCCCTCCTTCCCGCCTCCCCACCGTGGAGCTTGACAGGGGACCTGAGGCTGTGCTCCCCACCCAGTGGGGCTTGACAAGGGTAAGACCAGCCGGGTCTGGATCTAGCCAGATGAGGGGGGTACAGCTAGGTCTGGGTCTCACGTGATTTTGAGGCACACATGGGTGGGTGGGGACTTGACTCTGAGTCCCATGGTACACCCCAGGCTCTGACAGGAGGAAAATTTTCATATATATTTTACTAATTTTCTTTTGTCTCTGACACTTCTATTATAAAGAAAGGGCAAATAGCAATATTAAAATACTAGGCACCTGGTGCACAAATATTTATGCACTTGAGTGGAGGGGGGTCCCTCAGCCAGGCCTGTGCCCTCTCGCAGTCTGGGACCCCTCGGAGGATGTCCACCTGCTGGTGTGCCTGGCCAGCCTGGGTGAGGGGCTGAGGGCCATTTTCAGGCTGCCCATAGCCCCTTCAGGGTTCAGGTCCCTACTAGGGTGCCTGGGTGAGGGGCTGAGGGCCGTTTTCAGATTGGCCACAGCCCCTTCAGGGTTTGGGTCCCTACTAGGGTGCCTGGGTGAAGGGCTGATGGCTGTTTGTAGTCTGTCCACAGCTCCCATTGACCCAAGGTCCCAGAGAGGCAGGCTGGAAGCAGGTTTCTGGGGTTTATTTACCTTCTGTAATTGAAATGTTGCCTTGAGCGGAGGCCACAGCCAGCCTAGGCAGGCAATGAAGCCTCCTTTTGCTTCAGCTCTGTGGCTTCTATAATTGAAACTTTGTTGCTTTGAGCCGGCCCAGGCAGGCAGTTTCCTCCAAACAGAAGCCTCCTGTGGCTGCTGGCTGCCATCTTGGCTGGGCTAATTTGCATATTGTTGCTCTGATTGGCTGGTGGGTGTGGCTTAGGTATCTCAGAGTGATGGTTAATTTGCATATTACTCTTTTATTAGATTTCCTCCAATTAATCCCCTTTTAATGTGCATGAATTTCATGTACTGAGCCAGTAGTGAATTTTATAATGAAAAACATCTCAGATTTAGGAGAGAGCCCTAATAAATTTTAATGATAGGAATGTTTTATTCAATACATATTTTGATTAAAGACAACTTGAGAAATAACTTGAAACAATTTTTTGGCATTTGATTTTTAAATCCAGAGAGTACAACTAGATTTAAAAAAAATTAGTTGGAAGAATGTATGTAAGTAGTCATATGAAAGTAGATAATTCAGTATGGGACACTGGTAAGAGTTTTTAAAAAATCTTTTAAGGTACAGTCACCACCGATACTATCTAATGTGTTTTCTTAAATCAGCTTTTATTGTGGAACTAGAGGCCCGGTGCATGAAATTCGTGCACAGAATGGGGGTGGGTGGTGGTGGTGTCCCTCAGACCAACCTGCACCCTTTCCAATCTGGGACACCTTGAAGGATGTCTGACTGCCCATTTAGGCCCGATCCCCCCCGGTGGGATTGGGCCTAAACGGGCAGTCGGACATCCCTTTCACAATCCAGGACTGCTGGCTCCCAATCTCTCACCTGCCGATTGCCCCTAACGACTCCCCTGCCAGCCTGATCAACACCTAACTGCTCCTGTGCTGGCCTGATTGCCCCTAACTGCCCTTTCACTGCCAGGATGGTCCCTCCCAACTGTCCTCCCCTGCAGGCCTGGGTCCCCCGCAACAATCCTCCCATGCAGGCCTGGGTCCCCCACAACTGCCTTCCTTTGCCAGCCTGGTCCCTCCCAACTGCCCTCCTCTGCCAGCCTGGTTCCCCCCAACTGTCCTTCCCTGCAGGCCTGGGTCCCCCCCAACTGTCCTCCCCTGCAGGCCTGGGTCCCCCCCAACTATCCTCCCCTTTATG
>PVJC01011421.1:0-29812 GCA_004026665.1 Murina feae | reverse complement strand
CTCTGCATCTTGTGCCCCTATGCAGGAACAGTGATTTCTGTGAGCCCCTCTAAGAGAAAGCTGCCCTCGCATTCCTGTCCCAATGCCAGACAGTCCAGTTTCTCCCCATACGTGCCTGGGTCCCCAAAAGTCTTGCCCGGAACTGGAGTTCAGAGCAAGCAGGAGCTTGTATCTCCCTCCTGATTAAAAGAGCAGCACATCCAGGTGCCAGCATTTTCCATGCCTCTGCACCTCCTATCAACCTCAATGCGCCTTCTTCACCTTTTTAGTTGTGGAACTTCCAGTCAGCCAGCCTTCCCGCGGTACAGGGTGGTAGTTGTTCTGCCGTTTAGTTGTGGTATTGATGTGGTTGTGAGAGGCAGCAAGTACAGGTGCTTACCTATGCCACCATCTTGGTTCTCCCAGCCTAATGTATATTTTAAATACTAGGTACATGAATTCATGCACCAGTGGGGTCCCTCTGCCAGGCCTGCTGGATTGGGCCGAAACGGGCTGTTCGACATCCCCCGAGGAGTCCCAGATTGCGAGAGGGTGCAGGCCAGGCTGAGGGACCCCACTACTGCATGATTGGGCCAGGGAGGGATGTGGGAGGTTGGCCAGCCAGGGAGGGACTGCGGGAGGGCTCCAGGGCGTGTCTGGTCTGTTTTGCTCTGTCCTGATTGGCTGGACCCCAGCAGCAAGCTAACCTACCAGTTGGAGCATCCCCCCCCCTCGTGATCAGTGCAGTCATAGTGAGTGGTTGAGTGGCCTTAGCATATTATTAGCATATTACGCTTTGCTTGGTTGAATGGACGACTGGACACTTAGCATATGGACACTTAGCATAAGGACACTTAGCATAAGGATTGTAGTTCAACCTGCATTTTCTTTTTTTAGTTCTTGATGAAGCAGATAGAATCTTGGATATGGGCTTTGCTGATACCATGAATGCTATTATTGAGAATCTTCCTAAGAAACGTCAGACCTTGCTTTTCTCAGCAACACAAACCAAATCTGTAAAGGACCTTGCACGTTTGAGTTTGAAAAACCCTGAGTATGTCTGGGTTCATGAAAAAGCAAAATACAGGTATGTGCTATTTGAAACCATATTTGATGCAAACAAAACAAATATTCTCTCTTTTTAGTTTAAGAATTTGACATTTCAAATTAATACTATTTTTCTAGGAAAGAAAATAAAATACCATTTTATGAGTTATTAGATATGCTAGATATAGTAACGATATTAGTAAAAATTATTTAAATTCTCAATGCATCTGTAAATGTGAGCATACTCTAATGAAGATTTTCCAAAATATGGTCTGGGAAATAAATATTTTCTCATAAGATGTTAACAGGTATTTGTTCATCAACTATCCTTCATAAAATGCGGTGGAGTGAGGCTGGGGGTAGGGGGATGCATTCCTCAATAGATAAATAGTGAATGTTGATTTAAAGTAAAACAGTATTCTTTAAGACTTCTCTGAACCTTTGATATTTTCATAGACATTGTGATTCTCCAAAGCAGTAGATGAATATAGCTTCCTATATTTACCAAAGTTATTTGGGTATATAATTCTTCTTTATAGCTGCATTATGCAGGACTAATGTGCTATGGAACACATAAAATGCATGAATATTTAGCAAAGTACCTTTATGTTTAAAATGTCTATTGTTTTGTCTTGGTTTCACTAAAAACTGGTTAAGGTATGTGTTTATGTGACAGTAGAAAGTGTAAAAGAGGGAGAGAGTGTGTATGAGTGTTATGGTATGTGTAAATGGTTGGGGGAAATATGCTTTATTTATTTCATTTTTTGTTAATCCTCACTGAGGATATTTTTCCATTGAATTTTAGGAAGGGTGAAAGAGAGAGGTAAAGACAGAGAAACATCAATGTGAATGAAACACATCGGTTGGTTGCCTCCGACCAGGGCCAGGGCCTGAGGAGCCTGCAACCGAGGTCCATGCCCTTGACTGGAATCGAACCTGGGACCCTTTGGTCTGCAGGCCGACACTCTATCCACTGAGCCAAACTGGCTAGGCAGGGGGAAATGTGTTTTAAAGTGAATTTTGATGATATGACATTTGGAAGGATGTGTATGTTTGGTTTGCATCATTGTAGACTATGGACATATTTGACTTCCAGAGTGCTTTCCTAGGAATATAAATTGAATGTGTTGAAGATCTCAGTATGGACTCAACACTTATTGCTGTTAATTGTTAGCCTAAAAAGAAATAGGTTAGAAAAATGAATTGGGTTATCTTCCTGGGACATCTTCAAATATAGGGAAAATGGCATTCAGTCCCACCTTGACCTAGCTGACAGTTGTCTAGGATTAGAAAAAGCTTCAGAGGCAAGGCTCTACACTCTCAGGTGATCCTAATGGATAAACTTAGGAGAATCTGAGTACTGGCGACTTTGTTCATCAAGAATTCAGGAATGGGCCCTGACTGGTTTGGCTCAGTGGATAGAGTGTCAGCCTGCGGACTCAAGGGTCCTAGGTTCGATTCTGGTCAAGGGCATGTACCTTGATTGCGGGCACATCCCCAGTGGGGAGTGTGCAGGAGGCAGCTGATCGATGTTACTCTCTCATCAATGTTTCTAATTCTCTATCCCTCTCCCTTCCTCTCCGTCAAAAAATCCATAAAATATATTTTAAAAAAAGAACACAGGAATGGAATAGCAAGAGAGCTTGAGGTATGGTTTCCTTCATGGCTTACTATTGAGTTGGCATTGGTCTTGTAAAGTTGTGTTGAGTTTGCTGTTGAAATTCTTGGTACAATTCATTTTATAATCTAAAGACTGCCTAGGTCTTTTAATTTCCTTTTTGTTGTTTGCTTTCTGCCTGTTTTCAAAACATAATAGTGTCTTCTGGACACTAATTTATCAGTCATTAGATGGTCTGTAAAACCTTTTGTAATTTATGTTAGGTAAATTGTACAAATTACCCCTGTTCCCAATTGCTATAGATAATAGTTGGTTGTTATCTGTAGTTTGTAGAGATTGTTAGAAAAAACTGAATCCAAAGACTGTATCCAAAGACGTTTATTTCATAAATGACTTATCAATTGACTTTTAGAGAACAAAGGGAAGAGAGAAAGAAACATCAATTTATTGCTCCACTTATTTATGTATTCATTGACTGATTTTTGTATGTGTTGTATAAGTTAGAATCTGTGATGAATTATGAAGCATTTCAAATTTGAGATGGATATTCTGAGCTTACGGTATTTGGTACATACAAATTTAGTATTTCATTATGAAATGTTCCTCTTTATCTTTACTAATACTTTTTGCCTTAAAGTCTAATTTGATATTAGTCTGCCTATAGTAACTTTTTTTTGTTTAATATTTGCTTAGTAAATCTTTTTTTTTTTTTTACTTTCTACATTGTATATGCCCTTATTTTTGATTTGTCTTTGTAAGCAGCTTATGGTCCAATCTTTAAAAAAAAAAAATTCTTTATTGTTGAAAGCATTACATAACGTTATGTTTCTATTCTTATTTAATCTGGTCTGATAGTTGCTTTTTAACTGGAGGATTGAATTTGTTTACATTTAACTTACCCCATTATTTAAGTCTCTTTACTCCTTTCCATTGTGCCTTCATTGTGAAGTAATTTTTAAAATTATATTTTTAGTGATTTCAGAGAGGAAGGGAGAGGGAGAGAGAGATAGAAACATTTGTGATGAGAGAGAATCGTTTATTGGCTGCCTCCTGCACACCTCCTACTGGGGATTGAGCCTGCCACTCTGGCATATGCCCTTGACTGGAATCGAACCTGGGACCCTTCAGCCCCCAGCCCAATGCTCTATCCACTGAGCCAAACTGGTTAGGGCATTACTGTTTTAAAATCGTATTTATTTAGAGTTAATCCAAATACTAATTCCTTTCTGGTGTTTTTATTTGTTTGTTTGTTTTGTTTTTAATTTATTGATTTGAGAGAGAGAGAGAGAAAGAAAGATAGGGGGAAAAAAGAGAAACATCAGTTCGTCGTTCCACTTGTTTATGCATTCCTTGCTTGATTCTTGTAAATACCGGACTGGGGATCAAACCCACCACCTAAGTGTATCGGGCTCATGCTCTAACCATCTAAGCTACATGGCCAGGGCCTTTTCTGGTAATTTTAATTTCTTGTGCCATACTAAAAGTAATTTCTGTATAGTTTAGGTTTACTAGTGAAAAATTCTGTTTTGACTTTTCTGAAAATCTATCCTATTTTTGAAGGATATCATGGTAGGTGTTTTTCTTTCTTCAGTTCAAAGATATCTTTCCATTGTACTCTAACTTGCATTTTTTTTTTTCCTGTTAAAAGCAGCTGACAGTTCTCTTGTTTCTTTGAAGGTAGTTTGTGGTTTTTAAGACTTTCTTAGGTTCTTAGCAAACTCATGAAAGATGTCTTTTTGTTGTATGAGATGTGGTAAGGACTTTTACCTGGGCTATTCTGGCTTTTACACTCTGGGGCTATTCTGTTTCTGTTTTGCCCTTATTCCTGGAGTATAACCCTGACTCAGAGGCCTAGCCCTTTTGAGGATCTCGAGGGAAAGATAGGAGAGGTTACCTTTCCACCCTTCACCTTGGTAGGCTCTATGAGACTGCCAGGATCTGTGGCTCAGCTCTGAGCTTCCCTGTTACTTATGGCTTATTTTCACTCATTTTGCCTTGTGTGTGCTGAGTTTAGGAGTTGACATATGTGGGGAAATTATATGAAGAATTTCACTCTTGGTTTTTCATGGTTCATTCTTTAGGATCTTGAACTGACATGTTTAGGCCTAAATCTACTACTTTATCTCTCACCTCTCTTGTAAATCAGCAGATGCTTTGTGTGAAAAGTGGAGATTAATATGGGGCTTGCACAGAGCATTTCTAGATTATTCTTTAGCATCTCCTTGCTGCCTTGGTTGCTCTCTGATGCCTACAGTATTTTTTGTTTTATATTTATTCTGGCTTTTATAGATAGTGCTCTAGAACAAAGGATCAACCTGATACAAACAGCTCCCTATGACAGGAATGAGAGCTTTGTAACTTACAATTTTAGTAGTCAGTGATGATGATTGCCTGGATTCATTATTTCATTAGGATGTACAAAATTGTGATATTCTTATTCTATTATATTTTAACTGGAGTACTTTTATATGAGGTTAGAATACCAGAACATATGCTTCATTCTTTTTACTTAACCGTTTTTATACTGAAGAGTTGCTTCCCTAATATTTTCCAAAGGTGAGCAGTTTTTTTTTAAAAAATGAACTCATTGACTTAATGACATTTAAGATGAATTAATTATTTAGTGATATTAACCTATATGTTTAAACATACTTTATTATTTTTTATCCTTCAATAAAAATTAATACTGTATATTTAATACACAAATTGTCTTGCATCATCCCAAACTTGGTTCTTTAAATTGTTACCTGGATCCTTTAGACACAGCCCAGTAGTTTTGGGCTTCCTTGCTTCTGGTGTTCTAGGTTCACCTTATGTTTCCATTCCATGTACAGTTCCTTTGGCAGGAAATTGTGTTTAGAGACCATAGCCTAAGTGCTATGAGATGATCGTTGTGTTCAGGTTTTTCAGTGGACAGATTTATTTTATTTTTTTGTAGAGAAACATGCCATGAGTTCATGCTGATACCTAAAAAGCAAATTTAAGGTTACAGCCTTTTATTTTTGCAGCCTCTTTGATTTTCATGTATGTATTTTTTCCTTATGCCAAACATCTTCTTTCCTAATGTCTTTTACTTATTTGTTCCATTTATTAAGTAATATAGCTAAAGTTTCAGGATAATACCAATAATATTGATAACAACATGATTACCTAAGAAAATTAAGATTCCTTTGCATTTTCCCTTAAATATCCCAGTAAGTGTAAGAACAATTCAAATTTCTTTGAAATTCCTTTGTCATTAAAGCTATCAATTTGCTATATCTTCATGATTAATTATTTTTTAAATTAAATTTGGTTCTGTATATCCCCTGGTAGATAACCAATTTTTAGGTTTTGGTTTGTCTGCCTTTTTAAAAAAATTTTTAAATATTTTTATTGCCTTTTTTTTTCTTTAAGTGAGAGAAAGGAAGGGAGAGGGGTAGATATAGAAACATTTTTGATAGAAGCATCAATTGGCTGCCTCCTGCACACGCTCTATTGGTGATTGAGCCTGCAACCTGGGCATATAGGTTGAACTGGTGACCGCTTGGTTCATGGGTCAATGCTTAACCACAGAGCCACACCTGCTGGGCATCTGCCTCTTTTTAAAAGTTATAAGCAGACACAGGGATGCCTGTGTACATGAATGTGTGTGTGTGTATGTGTATTTTATATAGCCCAAGCCAGATAATATGTGAATAGATTATTCATTCCTTTTTTACAGCTGCAAGATACTTAATGGTGTGGGTACACAGTAGTTCATTCCACAGTAGTTCATTCCACAAATTCTCTATTAACGTGGGTTGATTTTCATTTTTTGCTTTATAAATAATACTGTATCTTTTTGTGCATTTATCAGTAGTCTTATTAGTTCAAAGAGTAAATATATGTATATGTCTTTTCAGCATTTTATTATGAGAAATTTCAAACATGTAGCACAATTGAAAGAATTTTACAGTTAACACCTTACACCTGCTACCTACATGCTACCTAATGGTAGTAGCGTTCATTTAGTGTCCGTTTATTCAGTTCATCTAACTGTACACCCACATATTTTTGATGCATTTCAAAGCAAATTGAAGCCATCTGTTCACTTCCCCTAGGTATTTAAGTGCACATATCACTAAGTAGAATTCAGTATATGTAAATTTTCTATCTTGATGTATTTTTTAAATACAGTGAACAAATTAAAAATCTGTTAGCTGAGTTTTGATAATATGTATATCTATGTAACCCAAGTCCCTATTAAGATGTGGAAGTTTACCATCAGCTCAGCAAGTCCCTTCAGCAAGAGAGATACCTGAGAGACATGCAACTGTTAATATTTGAGTTTTTCTGGTTTGGTTTTCAAAATTATTAATATGTCATGTTTTTTATGTTTTTCCTCCTTTTATTTCCATAAGCACCCCTGCCACTTTGGAGCAGAACTATATAGTTTGTCAGCTGCAGCAAAAAATAAGTGTACTCTATTCCTTTTTGAGAAGCCACCTGAAGAAGAAAAGTATTGTATTTTTCTCCAGTTGTAAAGAGGTACTGAATGTTTATTTTTCTTAAGTTATTTGTGTTGGATCATCCCTTTTAAAATACCAAATTTCAGTTAGACAAATAGCACTTACTTTTCTCTTCTAGTAAATAGAGTGCTAGATGTGGTGAGGGATCCACAGATAGAGAATCCTGTGTCTTTGTTTTAAAAAGGAACTTGTGGATGAAACTATAAGCTCTTTAAGGGAAGAAACTGTCTCTTGTACTGCAGTATTGTTAGTATCTAGCACAATACTTAGAATATAATACTGATAGAATGAACAATGGAATACTAGACTAACCAGAGGTCTTTATTAATCTGAGACTCACATACGCCCCATGAAGACTGAATTGACTATGTCATTTATTTTCATGCTCCCATATCTGTTCATGCTGATCATCCCTCCCTGGCCAGCCTGGTTGTCCTCAACTGCCCTTTCCTGACGGCCTGATCTCCCCCAACTGCCCTTTCCTGCAGGCCTGATTGCTCCTAACTGCCCTCCCCTGACGGCCTGGTCGCACCCAGCTGCCCTCCCCTGTCGGCCATCTTATGACGATGTGGGGGCGGCCATGTTGTGATGACATTGCAGTAGCCCTCTTGTGACAGTGTTGTGGTGGTCATCTTGGTGCCATCTAGGCTTTTATTATTTAGGATAAGATAAAGACAAGTAGTAAAACTATAACATTATAATCAGCTCTATTTAGACCCATAAATTAAGATATATAATAACTACTATTGTGTGTTCAACATCTTACAAAAATAAATTTTTTTATGTCTAGTTTTTAAAATTCAGATTCTAGCATTTCTTGTTTTGGTCATTTCTGTACTAATAATGATTGTAGTAATAGTTTACTTAATCCAGAAAGAAAATTTTTAATACAGCTTTATGGCTCAGGAAATTTTAAATGTTAGAAACTGATATACATACATGGGTTGTAGAAAATAATAAATTTTATTAAAGTCTTCAAATGACTTTCAAGCATAAGCTATAAAAATAAAATTCTGTGGAGTCAGGAAATAAGAGTTCAAAGAGGAAAAGAAATGATGTAAAATTTATTTTTGTTAAACAAGTTTCTTCACATTGTGTTTTTAATCTTTTATTTTTTTAAGAGTTAATTTTTTTTGGGCTGTTTTAGGTTTGCAGCAAAATTGAGGGGTTCTCTCCCACAGTGCATACTCATTATGTTTTAAGATATATTTTTGTTTATTTCAGAAGGAAACGGAGAGGGAGAGAGAGATGGAAACATTAATGACAAGAGAGAATCATTGATTGGCTGCCACCTGGGGATGGAGTCTGAAACCTAGGCATGTGCCCTGACCGGGAATTGAACTATGACCTCCTGGTCCATAGGTTGAAGTTCCACCCGTGAGCCACATTGGCCAGGCGTCCCCTCGTTATTGTGACGTATGTTAAAAATATTGGATAGTGGGTATCAAATTGCTCTGCTATTTAGAATCTATTGGGTACATTTATAAGAAGTTTTAAGTATTTATTTTAAAATATTAATATTTACAATATACCAGAAATTACATTCTTTGCAACCAATTAAATTTGCAAAAATATCAGCTAAAAACTTAAAAAGGTAAGGGGAGCACCCCCCACCCCACCAGAATTGTTTTAGGGAATAATGTGAGCAAAAATGCTTTAACACCATAACTCTACTACATATCCCTTTCTCGGCTCTGCATATCTTTAGTAGTGCTCCTGAATACATTTTTACTGTTCATCTTGTAAACTTACTTTGCTGCTGCTATCCAGATGTATGGAACTCATTTTTCTGTTAATGCCTAGGTTCAGTATCTATATCGAGTGTTTTGCCGGCTACGTCCTGGTATATCTATCCTTGCTCTGCATGGTCGACAGCAGCAGATGAGAAGAATGGAAGTCTATAATGAATTTGTTCGCAAGAGAGCTGCAGTACTGTTTGCTACTGATATTGCAGCCAGGGGACTTGGTAAGAAAGCTTTGGAGAAAATACTCTGTGATAATGGGAAATATGATTTACTTATAAATTCGTAGATTCTGGGAATTCAAATAGTTTGATTCTAATAATTGGGCTGTCTTATAAGAGAAAAATAAGTGAATTGGTAACTGAGTTGATTAGCATTAATGTACTGAGAGCCACTCAGTACATCAGTGATGATTTTTTGTAATATTTTCATCTTTGTGCTCTTACTGTTTTATGATAATAGCTATAATATAAAATCCTGAGGAGTCTACAGAATCAAAGAATGAAAGCTTTAAAGATATTGAAAAATTGTCCTGTTTTTTGAAACTGAAAACTTAATAAATATTACAACTTATTTAACAAGAAAAATCTTGTGAAGTCCATCTTTTCAGCAAGCATTCTAGTTTTTATTTTAAAATCATATTTAATATATGTAAACCTTCAAACAGCCACTGTGATATACATTGGTAGCTTTGTGAAGGTTGAATGAGGTATGGAAATAATTATGGGAAAACTAGAGTTGAGAATAAATGAGATGAGTATAAATAGGTTTTAGGGAGGTAAATTTGAATTCTTGAATCACTTTATTTTACTGTGTTAATTATTACGGCAAATTTTCAACATATACAAAGAGAATAGATCTACTGTACGGTCATATACTACCCATTTTAAGTAATTATCTTTCTCATGATTCCTTTTCTTCCTGTTTCTTTATTTCTCTTGGAGTACTTGAAAGGATAGCTCAAGACGTCATATTGGTTTATCCCAGTGTAACGAGGTAGTTAGATAAGTATGCATGTTTTAAAATTCTCTAGGCTATGTTGTTATATCACGACTTGGTAAAAGGAACATTGTGCATTTACATTGTTTTGACTATAGTGTGATAAGGGAAGTAGTGTAGTATGATTATCTTCTTTTTGTACTTTTGTTTGTGCTGTTTTTTGAATTAATAATTAAAATTGCTTAGTTTTGTTTCCCAGTTCTAATGTTTCTCAAATGTTCCAGTAGATGTTACATGCCTAATTATCTAGCAGTTCGAAAACAGTCTGTTTTTTTTCCCCTTGAAACTTCCTCTTCTGGGAGTCTTTTGTCTCCAGCTCTAATCTAACTGGTTGCTTCATAAGCTTGATGCACATTTGCCATAGGGAATTCTCTCCAGATCTTTCTTGATTTTTTTTTTTTTCTTTTTAAATTTCATTCTCTGATAGCTTTCTAAGAAAGGGTGCATGGGAGGTAATTTTTTTGAGTCATTGCATATCTGTGTCCTATTCTTTTTTTTTCTTTAATCCTCACCTGAGGATATATTTTTATTTATTAATTTTAGAGAGAGGAAGGAAAAGAGAGAGAGAGGGAAATGCGGACATGAGAAACATCAATGGGTTGCCTCCTAGGATTGAACTCACAACTCATTACCTGACCAGTAATCAAACCCGTAACCTTTTGATATATGGGACAATGCACTAACCAATTGAGCCATCCCAGGGCAGCTCAGTGTCCTATTTTTGAATGACAGTTGGGATGAGAATAGGATTCTATGTTGAAATGTTTTATATTACAGGTTTCACAGATATGTTGAAATATTGTTAACCCCTTTTTATTTTGTTATTATGGTGGTTATCAGACCCACAACTAGGTTGTTACTTAATATGTTAGTAAATAAGTATACATGGTACAATATTAAAATTTTAATAAAAATGTTTATATTTCATTATAATTTTTCTTTTGTAGTCCTAAACGTTTTACTTTATACATTAAAAAAAGGGTCCATAACACAGATACTGGGGCTTTGAAGACCTGCGGGGGGCGGGGGGGCGAAAGGGGGGTTGGAGGGGACCAATGAGAGAAAAAGGTGACATATGTAATACCTTTCAAGAATAAAGAATTATTATTATTTTTTTAAAAAGGGTCTATAGGCTTCAGATATAGCACAAAAATGTCAAGAACCTTTGTTCTAGTTTATTTTAAAAAGTTTAGATGAATGTATTCATAAATAGCATGTACTTTCTTATGTGTTTAAAAACTTTGCATCAATAATATTAAACTGACTAGTCTATGACATGCTTTTAAAGTCTTCCCATGTTAATGTGCAAAGATCCAGTGTATTTTGTAGAGTATGTCATACCATGAATTTATCCATTCCTAGAGTAAAGGACATTTAAGTTTATGATTTCACTAGGGGCCCGGTGCACGAAATTTGTGTACGGGTAGGTGGGGGAGGGGGAGGGCAGGTGGGGAGTTCCCTCAGCCCGACCTGCACCCTCCCCAATTGGGGAGCTCTCAGGAGATGTGCTACTGATTGCTTTCATCTACTTCATGTGATTCTCTGCTCTCTGCCGGGCCTGTCTGCTCCACACCATGGGGATGGGCAAGCAGGCCCTGCTGGGTGCTGCCTGCAGGTCAATTGCCTGCTCCCTGGTCACCCCACTTGCCTGCTCTCTGGTGGATGCAGTCACCACCCAGCAGTCCATGCTGGGTGCTGCCTGCTGCCTGTAGGTCCCCATTGCTTGCTCCATGGTCGCCCTGCTTGCCTGCTCCCCAATTGTCACTGCCACCACCTAGCAGGGTACCCTGCTGGTGCTGTCTGTGGGTCCTGATTTGCTCCCCCTTCGCCATAGCCACAGCTCAGCAGGCCCTGCTGTGTGCTGCCTGCTGGTCCTAATGCCTGTTTTCTAGTGGCCCCCTTGCCTGCTCCCCCATGGTGGCCACCACTGCCCAGCAGACCCTGCTGTGTGCTGCCTGCAGCATGCTTGTCTGCTAGTGGGTCATCACAGTGACCTCCCAGAGATTCCTTGCTCCCCCATGGCGGTGCAGGAGCCCTTGCTGGGTGCTGCCTGCAGTCGATTACCTGCTCTCTGGTCACCCTGCTTCCCTGTTCTCCCATCACCCAGCAGGCCCTGCTGTGTGCTATCTGCAGCCCCCACTTGTCTGCACGGTGACCTCCAAGCAGGCCCTGCTGGGTGCTGCCTGAGGGTCCCTATTGCTTTCTCTCCCATCGCTTGCTTAGCACCCTGTGCTGGCCGATGGGACATGCCTCTCTGGGTGCCGGAAGGCGCTTTTAGCACCAGCTGCCCGGTCTGATCAGACCCAGGAGCCGGGCATGCAGGGTGCTAAGTGCCCGCCCCAGCCGGGCCTTAGCGCCCTGTGGACGGGACGCGCCCCTCTGGGCTCTGGATGGCCGTTTTTTAGTGCGGGCGCCTGGGCTGATCAGACCCAGGAGCCGGGCATGCAGGGAGCTAAGTACTTCTCCTGCCAATGGTCTTTTCTCAGGCCTCAGCCGTAGGGGCAGCGGCTGGCAGCCGGCTCCCGAACCTGCGGCTGCCACCATGGCCTGGAACCGACCTCGGGTCACCGAGGCTAAGTTTCTGCCTGTGCGTACCCTCCTCGATTTGTCTATTTCCAGGCCTCAGCATGGGGCCTGCTTGCTCCTCCCACCCTGCTCCTGAGGCGGGACCAGTTTGCGGTGGGCCTCCGCCATCTTGGCTGCGCTAATTTGCATACAGCCACTCTGATTGGCTGTAGGCATCCCAAAGGGATGGTTAATTTTACTATTCCGCTTTTATTAGTTTAGATTCCAAAGAGGTGAAGTGAATAATCTGAAGCTCTATTCTATGTAAATTTTTAAGAATTTCTTTAGAATACACCAGTATCTTTTTTTTTTTTTTTTTACAGTGTAAATTTTTTATATTTGTAATTAGACAACTGGGCTCAGTTTAGATGATTCCAATTTTGTTGGCAACATCCAAAGCATCATAGTCAGGAGCCAGTCGAACATACGCCTTCTTCTTGCCATCAGGCCTGATGAGGGTGTTGACCTTGGCGACATCAATGTCATAGAGCTTCTTCACAGCCTGTTTGATCTGGTGCTTGTTGGCCTTGACATCCACAATGAACACTAGTGTATTATTGTCTTCTATCTTGTTCATGGCTGACTCGGTAGTCAGGGGGAACTTGATGATGGCATAGTGGTCAAGCTGGTTTCTCCTGGGTGCGCTCTTCCGAGGATATTTGGGCTGCCTCCGGAGCCTGTGTCTTTGGCCGTCGGAAGGTGGGTGACGTGCGGATCTTCTTTTTTTTGTGGCTGTGGACGCCTTTCAACACCGCTTTCTTTGCCTTCAACGCCTTTGCTTTGGCTTCGGCTTTGGGAGGGGCAGGGGCTTCCTTCTTAGCTTTCAGCGCCATCTTCGTAAAAAAAAACAAAACCCAGTATCTTTTTTAAACTTTATTTTATTCTTAATTTTTTCTAAATTATTTTACTTTTTTAATGAGCAACATATCCATATGGGTAAAAAGAGTTATGAGACAAACTAGTCCCTAATCTACCCCTCCTCCCTTCAAAAGCAATTATTTCAATCTGCTATTGCTTCTTTTGACATTTAGTTTTATATTTTGAAGTAATAATCTTACACTGTCAATTCCTAATTTGTCAAGTTTAGAAATTATCTCAAGATTTGCTTTAAAAAATATTTTTATTGATTTCAGAAAGAGGGAGGGAGAGGGAGAAAGAGATAGAAGCATCAATGATGAGAAGGAATCATTGATTAGCTGCTTCCTGCATGCCCCCTACTAGAAATTGAACTCGAATTGAACTGTGACCTTCTGGTTCATGGGTCCACACTCAACCACTGAGCCACATGGACTAGGCTAAAGATTTCCTTTTGTTACCTTTTTATACTGTTATTCTCATCTTTTTTTAAAAGTGCTCAGTCCTTTCCTCTCTTATAGAAGGTGGTCTGAAAACCTCATAGCAAAGTTTCTAAATGACTAAAGATAGTAAGAGAATGAACATTAAGAAGTTGAGAGCAGGGTCTCTGGAACTGAATGGAAACTTATGTAGCCAGAAATATATATGGAGTGATTATTGCCAGGAAGTTGGGAGAGGGACTTAATTTGAATGGAGATGGGAGTAGCAGGAAAAGTAAACCTTTATTTAAATTTAGAAACCAGTTTTATGGTTCACTAGAAGCCCATGAGAACTGGTTCTTTTAGGTTATTAAATATCAGGATATTTCATTATTTGTGTAACACAAAGCTCTCTCTCTGCTGTGTCAGATAAATAATTTTCACATTCAAACACTGTGAGTTAATTTTAGCTCACTTTGTCAAAGAAGTGTTTATTATCTCTTGGTTCATGCGATTAATTTTATTTTTAAGAGTCTACAGATTATAGCTATCAGTTTGATGTGACAGAAAGTCCTAGCAAGCAATATTATAAAATAAAAATAGTGCAGCAGGACAGATCTTGAAACTGATTTTCTACCTTGACATTCCTTCTGTACAGATTTCCCAGCCGTGAATTGGGTTCTTCAGTTTGATTGTCCTGAAGATGCCAACACATACATTCACCGTGCAGGTAGAACTGCCAGGTAAGTGTGCCGGCCCATTTCTTTGCTTTTGGTGCTATCTAAATAGAAAACTATGCTCCCTGAAATGCAGACAAAGAATTCAGGTAAGTGAATATAGTTGGGCATTTTTATGGTGTAGTTTGAGAATATCTGGTCAGCTGTTGTAAGTCAGTATAGCTGAGACTTGATTACTGCTGCAAAAAATCAAAGAAAATCTTATTTTAGTTTTTTGTTCTAACTTTACTTACTAAACTTTTTACAAGAACTGCTCACTGAACATCACCTCTCCAAATCCTAATGAATCTTCAGTGAGGTATAGGACTGTTATTTAATATCTATTTTCAGAGGAGGAAACTAAGTCTTTGAGCAGTTAAACAATTCTTTGATGACGCATAGCCCCAGGATTCTAATCCAGATAGTCGGACTCCTCTAGTCTTGATCTGTACTCTTACTTTCTATGGTATTGGCCCTAAGAGGCAAGGTGGTTTTGAGCTGTAGATTTCTCTTTCTTTTTCCCCCCCTAGTGTGGAAATTAGATATTGCAGGAGGCTACTCCCAAATACTCCTTTTTCATATATGTCCCCCTTCCTCCTCAATAAAAGTATCATTAAAAGTTGGTGGCTTAAAAATATGAAATAATTGTTGTTCCGGTTAGTGTCTCTTCCATCATGAAACATCAATGTCTCATTGACGTCTACATTATAAATACTTGCTTAACCAGTTTTGATGAGAAAGTGGCAACAAAATGGAAAACCAGAGAAATAGTCTGTCTGTGGCTAATCATAATGAATCATAACCCTGTTGTGGTTATTATTTTGGCTGTTTCCAATTCTTAACCATCACAAGTATCAGTAAAATGAACAAGTGCTAACAAGTGGTGGGGAAACTATTTGGAAAAGAATATAGCAAAGTCATAATCATTTGGGAGTAAATGGCATAGAAAGGTATCTGAATGAATGAAAAGAGTAACAAATGTCATTGCTATTGAGGTTGCAGTGAAGTTGGAATATGTATGCTGCTGGTAGAACGGTAAATGGTTAGTGTCTTTCTGGATAGCATTTTGTAATACTTATCAAAAGTCTTAGAGTTCTTCCTTTTGACTCAGTAACTCCATATCCAGAAATTGAGCTTAAGAAAATAGGAGAAGGAAAAAGTTTCAGTCAAGATGTTCATTTTACTGATATTTGTGATGGTTAAGAATAGGAAACAGCCAAAATAATAACCATAATAGAGTTATAGTTATTTAGGATTAGCCACAGATGGACTATTTTTTTGGTTTTCCATTTTGTTACCACTTTCTTTCTCATCAAAACTGGATAAGCGAGTATTTATAATACGGATGTCAATGAGACATTGATATTTCATGATGGAAGAGTCACTAACTTCAGATTTTTAAGCCTCAAATTTCCAATGATTCTCCAGGGATGGCAGGGTCTTTAGACCAAGACTGGAATATTCATCTAAGTTGGAGCCTCATTTTCCAGCAGTTTGCTCTTCCATTTGCCCTGCATCTCCTTCAGCAAGTGGCCCCATTGTTTTCTGTGTCTTGTTTATCTATGAAGTCCGTTTGGTGTTTACTTTTACATTTCTTTGTGTCCACAGTTCTCATGGCTTTAGCAAAATTTTATCTATTTGTTTGATTCTATTGTTTGTTTCAGCTTAAGTGAAGGTTTTTCATATTATTCTACCACCTAAGAAGTAGGTTCAAACGTTTTTCAGTTGGTTCACCTTTAGCCCTTGGGCTATTAAACATGGGTTTTAGTCAAGGTCTCCTGACTTAAGTGCTTTTCTTCTGACCGCCATGAAGAGAGGGCATGGTATAAGAGTGAAAGGTAAAACTTTTTATAAATAGGATTTATGTAGTAGAGGACTCAAAGTGTGCCTTTTTATTGCAGTTATATAATTTGAATAAGCAATGGGTTTAGGACTGGGTTCTGTGTATGATGTCTTTGTACATTTAGACAAACTTATCTTAGAATGACTTTTTTTTTTTTTTTTTTTTAGTGGGATCTAAGTAAATGTGACCTAGGTAGAATAGCAGCCTTGTTTTCCATTTTATGAGAAGGTACATTGTGCTTCAATGTCTCTGATGCATTGGGTACATGTTCAGATTATCTTTCATAGTGAGATATTCAGAAGTTTTTAGTTGTGATTGTTGGAATGAATGTTTCTCTATTGTTTAATTCTCAACAAATGTGTAGTAAGTATGAATTTGTACAGGTATCCATGTACACTCTTGCATTTTGTGGTCTTGTGGGCCTCTAGGTAGATAAAGTTGGATCTGGTCTCTCACTAGCATATTGGACCAGGAGTAAGCAGACTTATATATAGATGTGCCATTAGTGTTGACATGGGCAAGGCAAACTAATTCCTTTATAGAATACATTTAGCAATGTTTTGAAATTATTCTTCCTGTATGAAGATTATTGGACATTTTACTGCATCAGGAAAATGTTGATGAAGGGCAGATATTTCCAGATTCTTATTTCCTGGATAAGTTGTTAAAAATGTTATGTAGTTGAGCCTGGATGGTGTGGCTCAGTGGTTGAGTGTTGACCTATGAACCAGGAGGTCATTGTTTGATTCCCGGTCAGGATACATGCCAGGTTGGGGCTAGATCCCCAGTAGAGGGTGTGTGGGAGACAGCCAATCAGTGATTCTTGTCATTGATGTTTCTATTGCACTCTCCTTCTCCCTCACTCTCTGAAATCAATAAAAAAATGAAAAACAAAGAAAATGTTGTGTAGTCGAACATGGCATGGTGAACATGAAATTGGTCTTAATGACTGTGGAGCTGTGGAGGAGGTAGAACAGCATCACAATTGATTGTATTTTAAGAGAGAGAATACTAATTTGAAAAAATATACTATTTCTATTGTGGTCATTAATTTTTAAAGTATAAGCCTGTTTGATCCTTCATAACCAATAAAAATACTTAGAATTGACACTTTTAGATGTATGGTGAGTGGAAAGGTTTAGGATATGTAATGCTTATTTTTCTTTGGCAGTTTAATAAAAATTGATTAAATTGCCATTTAAAAGTTGCCGTTAATGGGTTTAGAGATAATTAGAAAATTTCTTAGGCCATGAGCCCTGGATAATTGAATTGAATAAAGGCTAAATTAAAATTTGAAATTAATTAAAATCCTGTGTATATGCTGTAATTAAAACCAGGTTGCCAGATAGCATTTGCTTTTGGAATTGAATGATGACATATGAATATAGATAGGTGAACTTAGTGCTTTGTGGCAAAATAACTAAAGTTTGGGAACATCAGTTTTCTTTTTTCTTTCTGTGCTTTAGCTAAATGAAAAGGGTGATTCAGGTACTTGTTGCCTTGAAGTACTTATTCTATTTTAATTTTTAATTTACTCACCTGTCTAAAATTCTTTTGATCTTTAGCAATTGAGAAAAATTTCCTTCTGTTTCTCTCAATCATCCATACCTCTTTTAACATAGTGGTTAATCTCCTTTAGAAACAAATGAGGCAAGGGATTCAAATCTAACTTTATAAAACTGTATCCTGTGATGCTTTCTCCCTCTTAAATGTGATTATCTTTAGGGCTTGCAGTGTTTGGTACTCACAAAATTAGGCTCTTCCACTTACAAAGAAGCCCAGTTGAAAATAAAGATTTGGGAATAGAAAATAGGTATACATCAGATACTCCTCACTTTCAAAATGCTTTCATTTGGGGAGTGAGGGTTTGTGGGTAAAAGGTGGGGACTTCATGTAACTTCATATATAAGGAATTGGGAGTTGATAGGAATCAGTCTCTCTCTCTCTCTCTCTCTCTCTCTATATATATATATATATATATTATTTGTAACTGTTTTGTATTCCAGAGTAGCAGTACAGACCAGGAATATTCCATCTCCACTTTAGTTATCTTGGCTGTGTTTTTTGCTCTCTGTGGGGAGTGATTTAGGTGGTTCCACTAGGGGACAGCAGAGGACAGTTCTTTGCATTGCACACTCATGGGCAATAGTTGAGATCCACGGCAGCAAATATACAGATGGAAAGTGGTTTAAATTTCTAATGTGATAACTTGTGAAGAGTTTATGATGGTTGTTTTTTGGAAAATACTGGTACTTTATAGAACTGATAATGAAGAAAAAATTTTGAATGTCTTTAATTGGTTTGTAAATTGAAATAATAAAAGTGAGAAGACAATTTCCATGAGTATTAACTTACTGAAGCTTACTATGTGTACCTTAGGTTTAAGATAGGTACAACATTTGCTAGTGAACATTCTTTCATTCCTTTACTTTAGACTTTACAGAGATTATCTTTAGCCCACTCTACCTTTATAGAGGCTGGTACTTCCTTACATGGCCTTCTGCCTTTGTGTATTGGTATCTGGAATTTAAAGCTTAAAAAAAGGAGGACAAAAATCAATCCATTATTTTGCATCAAAGAAGCATTGGGGAGATAAGGAAGAATATGACCAGTCTAGCTATCAAGGTAGGTAAAGGGACTGATATTTCTTAGGAGTCTCTTATTTCCCAGACGCTTCCCCCTTGCTCTCCTGCTATCTATCCTCAACACAGCAGGCAGAGTGATCCTTTTTAAAACACAAGTCAGATCACATTGCTCCTCTCATGGCTTCCCATTTCACTCAAGAGTAAAAGCCAGTGGCTTTCTGGGCTTAAACTGTACAACCTCCTTCCAACCCCAGTTCCTTCTGTCCTATGCTCCACACTGGTCTTGTTTCTCCTACATGCCAGGAATGTTTTTGTCTTAGACCTTAATATTATCTATTTCTCTGGAATGCTTTTTCCTTAAGTATCCACATGGCTGTCTTTCTTACCCTGCCCTAACCTCTCCTCCTTACCTGGTTCTTATTTTTTTTCATAGCACTTAACACTTTTAAATATATTAGAGCATTAACTTATATTTATTATTTGCTTTTTGTTCTCTTTACTAAAATATATGCTTTATAAAGAAAGACAAGGCAGATTGTCTACTTAACTGATGTACTCTAAGTGCCTAGCATAGGGCTTGCAGATTGGACACTTGAAATAACACAATTAGTTTCTTTTTTAAAAAATATATTTTATTTTTTACAGAGAGGAAGGGAGAGGGATAGAGAATTAGAAACATCGATGAGAGAGAAACATCGATCAGCTGCCTCCTGCACACCCCCTGCTGGGAATGTGCCCACAACCAAGGTATGTGCCCTTGACCAGAATCGTACCTGGGACCCCTCAGTCTGCAGGCTGATGCTCTATCCACTGAGCCAAACCGGTTAGGGCCACAATTAGTTTCTTAAATCAGATGCATGAATTAAAGATCTTACCTAATACGTTAATTAGCTGTTTCAATTGTACAGGTTATCCTACAATTTAGTGACTTAAAGCAAGAACTATATGTTATGGTTTCCGTGGACCATCTGAGTCTTCTGTCTATTGGTTAATCACATGTTCTTAATCTATTAAAACTTAGTTTCATCTTTTTGTTGTTGTTGTTGTTGTTGGGCTACGTCAAGGTGTCACACAGCACTTTCAGATTCCACTGGGGATGGAGTCCTTTCCAAGCTTGTTGCCAGGATCATTTTTTTACTGACTGGTTAGAGGTGCCTCTCACAGAGGTGCCTCTATGTGGTCATCTTCATAGGGTTTCTCACAGCATAGCAGCTAGCTCATCAGAGAGAACAAATGAGAGGGAACGGAGAGTAAGATGGAAACCACAGTATCCTTTATGACTTGGACTGGGAAGTCATACTCCATCGTATCTGTAGTATCTAGGGTTACACAAATTAGCATAATTAAGTGTATGGGATGAGCACAAGGGGGCATGGATTATTGGGAGCCATTTTAGAAGCTGCTTAATACACCTAATATTCAAACTTTAATAATTTCAAGGGTAAAGGTAATCATGAGCTATATATGAGGCAGGAAAAAATCTGGGACTTTCAACCCAGGTGCTCGGGTCCATTCTTGCACATCAGGGTGTGCTCTGGCCCAGATTAACCTCAGAGTCTCTAAGTGATGTGTATGGCTTATCACTTACACAGAAGGGCCATTGGTATACTCAGTCACAAGGCTGACGGTGACACCTACCTCTTGAATCCATAGACTGTCAGCAAACCTGGCACATCCTGTTAATAGCATCTCGTAGTTGAGGACTACTCTCACATAGCAAATTTACCAGGTTTGTACCAAGCAGGCCTGTCACTGGTATGTTTATGAGGAGATCTGACTATCTTGCTATTTATTTATTTTTTGAAGCTGGGGAGACTCTTCCCTTTCCCTGCATCCACACAGGGAATGCTTGGATTATAGCTCACACTCAATAAATATCTGAGTGAATAAATGGACTCATTTAGCTTTCATGATAGCCTTGTGAAAGAGATCTTGTTAGGGAACTCTTCCTCAGAGATTATGAGGTTAAATGTCTCCAAGAGCACTGAGGAAGCACCAGAGCTGTCATTATACTGGGGTCTTTCTGACACAGCTCACATTCTTCTTGTGTGCCCAGAGCAGCTGTTTTCACTTAAAGAACTTTAGTGGTTACTCCTTCCATTCAGAGCTTCTAGACTTCATGAAAGCCAGGTCCTTGGAGAAGGAAGGTAGATAGCTTTAATTTGCTACAATTTGTGATCATGCACTAAAATATATGCATTTTTTCCTTCTTTATTTGGACTACTAGGGCCCGGTGCACGAAATTCGTGCACGGGGGGGGGGGGGAGGGAGTGGGGGTCCCTCAGCCCAGCCTGCCCCCTCTCACAGTCTGGAACCCCTCAGTGGATGTCCTATGATGGCCCCAGTCTGCCAGGCGCCTTTTGTGTGTGTCTGTTTGTGTGTGTGTGTGTCGCCTCTGGGGACATGCTCCCAGCCACATCTGAGGCTCCAAGCAGTCCTCCTGTGTGTGTCTACCTGCTGGGGGCCTGCCCCCAGGCTTGGAGCAGGCACCCCCTCTATGTTGATCTCTCAGACTCTTGCCCTCCCCTGCATGTTGTTCTCTTTTTTGAGCTGTGGCCAGGGCTGGGTGCTGCCTGCCTCCCAAACTTGCCTACTGCCCGTCTTCCTCCAGCCACCAGGAGCAGGGAAAACCCCGCCTCATGGTCAGGCCAGCCTTTTCCTGTTCCCCGTTCCCCAGAAGGGACCTGGGGTGCCACCAAGCAGGCCCCCAGCCCCCAAGAGCTTGCTTTCCCGCTCCTCAGTGCCTTCCCCCCACAAAGGGCCTGGGGAGCCGCCAAGCAGGCCGCCCACTCTTTTCCACTCACCGGTCCCCTGCTGCCTTCCTTTCCCACTCCCTGGTGCCACCAAGGGGTCTGGGAGCCGCCAAGCAGGACCCCGGCCCCTGCAGCCTTGCTTTCCTGCTCCCCGGTGCCCCGCAAAGGGCCTGGGAAGCCGCCAAGCAGGCCCACGACCCCCACTGCCTCTTTCCCGCTCCCTGGTGCCCAGCAAAGGGCCTGGGCAGCCGCCAAGCAGGCCGCCAACCCCCTGCCACTTCTTACCCACTCCCCGGTGCCCCTCAAAGGGCCTGAGGAGCCGCCAAGCAGGCCCCTGGCCCCCACTGCCTCTTTCCCACTCCCTGGTGCCTCTCAAAGGGCCTGAGGAGCCGCCAAACAGGCCCCCAGCCCCCCACCGCCTCTTTCCCGCTCCCCGGTGCCCCAAAAGGCTGGACCGCCCTGCAGCCGCTCTGTGCACTCAGGAGGTCCCTCAGCCTGGCCTGTGGCCTCTCACAGTCTGGGACCCTTCTGGGGATGTCCACCTGCTGGCGTGCCTGACCAGCCTGGGTGATGGGCTGATGGCTGTGTGCAGGCTGGCCAAGCTCCCCAGGAACGTTCCTCACCCCATTGGGTTGTGGCCAGCGTGGGTGACGGGCTGATTGGCGCTTTCAGGCTGCCCACAGCTCCCATTGACCCAATGTCCCAGCAAGCCTGGCTGGACGCAGGTTTCTGGGGTTTGTTCATCTTCTATAATTGATGTGCTGTTCCTTTAAGCCGGCCTACTAACTAACGAAGCCTCCTCTCTCCTTCATCTCGCGGCTTCTATAATGAAACAATGTTACTTAGTGATCAGTCAAGGCCTGCTGTTTCCTTCAGTTCCTGAGGATTCTATGATTGTTATTTTGTTGCAAACACCAAACATGTGCTTTGCTTGAGTGAGGCTGAGCGGAGCGGAGCCAACGGGCGGCAGTTTCACTTTCACTCCTGCTGCAATGGAAGCTGCCGTTTACTCAGGTCCGTGAGTGGCGGCCTCCATGTTGGCTGGGCTAATTTGCATACAGTCGCTCTGATTGGCTGGTGGGTGTGGCTTAACCCGTCCCAGAGAAATGGTTAATTTCAATATTACGCTTTTATTAGTTAAGATGAGAGACATGTATCTCATAGTTGATCAAACACTTTCCTTAAAAGTCAAGAAACTTTGGTTTGGCTCTGTCATTGGATAGCTGCTTACCCTTGGAAAAATTACTAATTTCTTTAAGCCTCAGTTTCTGCTCCTGTAAAATGGGGTTAATTGTAGCTAACTCAATTTCCTGAAAGTATTATTTTAGGTAGAGTCACTACTGCTTTAAAATGTTTTCTTTTTTTTTTTTCTTAAATCTATTAAAAACAGTCTTAGAATTTTCCTTTTCTGGAGATAGTTGATAGTGTTTCATGATTTCTACATTTGTCCTGCGAATGCCATAAACCTTTGTTGTTATTTATTTTTTAGAAGCTTTCCATGCAATACACATCAACCAGCTTGTTTTCTTTCCAGTTATTTGACGGTGAACTTCATTTGTCAAATTGTTGAGCCTATTGTGGTATATACTTCTTCATGTTTCCATGATCTTCAGCTGCAGATGACTTCTTTTTCCCAGAGTATTTTCCTGTCTTTTTTTTTTTGTTTTAAATCTAGTGTAAGTCTTTAGATATTCTGAGTCAGAGATACCCCTTTTTTCTGGGAATAAGCTCTCCTTTGTACTATGTTGAGCAGGAATAACAGAATAGTTGGACTCTGATACCTACGGCTCGCTGTCTGCAGAGCTGGCTGCACTGTTCTCCCACAGTGGCAGGAACCATTGGGGCTGGTTGCCACAGGTAAGGCCAAGGCATAGGGAGGAGATACAGGGAGGGCGAAAAGAGTGAAGAGCTGTGGAATAGCAGAGTGTGACCAATAGTTGTCTCCATTTCTCTAACTCTTTTTTTTAAAATATATATTTTATTGATTTTTTACAGAGAGAGAAAGAGGGATAGAGAGTTAGAAACATTGATGAGAGAGAAACATTAATCAGCTGCCTCCTGCTGGGGATGTGCCCGCAACCGAGGTCATGCCCTTGACCGTAATCGAACCTGGGACCTTTCAGTCCACAGACCGACACTCTGTCCACTGAGCCAAACCGGTCAGGGCCATTTCTCTAACTCTTGATCAGACTTGTATTGAGAACAGTGATGAGTATATTAGTAGTTGCAGGACAGAATTTTAGCTCCTGACAGATCATCTCATTCAAATTGTGTAACTTATAAACAAAAGAATGTGATAAAAATGCCGGGCCATTATGGCTCAGTGATTGAGTGTTGACCTAGGAACCAGGCAGTCATGGTTTGATTTCTGGTCAGGACACATGCCTGGGTTGTGTCCTGGGGTGTGCAGGAGGCAGCCAGACCATGATTCTCTCTCATCATGGATGTTTCTCTCTCTCCCACTCCCTTCCTCTCTGAAATCAAAAAAATATATATTTTTAAAAAAGTGATGTACAGTGATAAAATAACTCATTACCCAGGGTTAAAATTGTACAATAGGAATTTGAAATTAGTTCTTTTAGCCTCAAATATAGTATTTTATCTACTAAATACAGCAATTTTCATCTCATGGTACATATGAACTAATTATTAAAATTCTGTGGGATACCTAAAAATATATAGTTTTGCTGATCAGAACAAAAAATAGGTACAATTTTGATTCATTCACACTGAACAGCTATTGTTGTGTTGGCTGTTGTCATCTTTTTATCTTTTTATTTGACAATATGAGAGAAAAGACATCAGTGCCCTTGACTAAATAGGTATTGCATGTTTCAAAAATTCTTGCATCATGCTGCTTGAAAATCTCTGTACTAATGCAGCTCCTCGTGGTTCATTTACATTTGTTCATGCACCAACTATTTAGTGACCAGATTTTAGGTATAAACAATGTATATGTTAGGTATGGAAGGCAAATTCATACATGTCTTCAAAGGTAATGGTCAGAATAAGAAAATATGCTAATATTGGTAGCTAGGATGTGTTAATGAGGTAAGAGTGATACAAAAAATGTAGATTATTAAAAGCATATACAGTTTTTTACTTGGTTTTAGTAACTTGTTTTATTATAAAAGTAATGGTTATTCATTATGCAAATCCTAGACAATGGCAAGATAATAAAACACCCAAATCCTACCACCTAGAAAAATTTTTATATATGTTTGTGCATTTTTTAAAGATTATAAAAATGAAATTATTCTAAATATATTATTTTATGATTAGTCACCTCGAGAACCAAGCTTGGAGAAGTGAGGATGGCTAGGCGGTTGTGAACCCTGCCAGATCATGCTCATATCAGTAAAGGTGTGGATGGTCAAAATCAAAGGGTATTTACAGACTCAACTGGAACAGAGTGTGGTGGTGAATCTGAATTGGAGTAATTGAGGATTAATAGTTCTTGGCTAGAAAGCAAACTATTGCCATTATTTCAAATGGAAGAATTACCATCGGGATCCAATAGGCCTGGATCTCCTGTTATAGCTAGAAACACTAGTGTGCTCTAGGGTGTAGAGGTAGTTTCCTGATAGCAGAAAATCGTGATCAGTCTATTGAGGATCCTTTTTTCTGGAGGGAATTCTGGTAGAGTTGAAATAGCAATGGATTGGAAATTATAGGTCTATGAAATGTAGTGATCATTGTGCCACCCTGTCACTCTCCTTGTCATTTCAGGAACTTTATTTTTCTTGTTCCTTTCATTGTTTGCTTGCTTTTAAGTTTGGAAAATTAATGTAAAATGAAGCTCTATAAATTCTAAAGAGTTCTATAAATGTAACATGCCATTCATACTAATGGTGAAAATGAGATGTTTGTTGGTTCAGATTCTAGGCTTTTTATATGGTGCGAACAATGTCTCTTAAAATTTGTCTAAATATATGGAGTTTTAAAATGTAGTTCTTATGAAGAACATTTATTTCTCTTTATACATATACTTAGCCTTGGGCTTTGGATATTGCTTTTGAAATCTAAAAGCTAGCTCATGGGTAAATAAACTATTCTTGTAAGCATAAAAAAAAGTGAAATGTGCTTATGCCTTGTTTTAAAAGTGCTTTTATTTTTGAAATGGAAGCTTACTGGAAATTTTTGAGTGTTGATGTGTGGGAGATAATTTGTGCTTTTCATTGCTTCCGGAAAAAGTTGTGTGAAGTAAGATAGGTAAAATGGCTGGTGATCTTTTTATTAGATGCTTGCCTTATGGGCTTCAACTTTGGACATTTTCCCCCATTTTCCTTTGGGGATCTTTTCCTTCTAAATTTCAGTGTTGTGGTCTGTTGTAACCTTGTATAGCTTTTACACACACACACACACACACACACACATGCGCGCGCGCACACACACTTGTGTGTGCACTCTGACGTGGCTAGATTATTACGACCACCCCATTAGTACTTCGTTGGGCCACCTTTTGCTTCAATACTGCGGTGATTTCTTCTTGGCATTGACTCCACGAGATGTTGAAAGGTGATGCGAGGAATTTGACACCATGCCTGATGAATAGCACTGTCCAGTTCTGTGAGATTTGATGGTTGTGGAACCAGCTCTTTTAACTTCATCCCACAAATGCTCAATTGGATTGAGATCTGGTGATTGTGGGGGCCACCTAAGCAAGTAAAGTCTCCCTCTTGTTCTTGAAACCACTCCTACACAATATGAGCACCGTGAAATGGTGCATTGTCTTGTTGGAAAAGCCATCTTCATTGGGATACGCCATCAACATGATAGGATGAACTTGATCAGCAGTGATACTTAGGTATGTTGTGCTACTTAGACATTGTTCCACACGAATTAAAGGGCCCAAATCATGCCAGGAAAACATGCCCCAAACCATAACACTGTCCCCACCAGCTTGAAGGGTTGTAATGCATGTGGGGTGCATGCTTTCATGCTGTTTCTGCCAAATTCTCACTCTGCCATCTGCATGATGCAACTGGAACGTGATTCATCAGACCACATGACTTTTTTCCAATGCTTGACTGTCCAATCCTTGTGTTCCTATGCGAATTGGAGATGTTTCATCTTGGTAACTGCAGACAGCAAAGGCCTTTGGCTGTTTTCCTGATACTTGCTCCATGGCTTTGAGCACCAACAACCATCCCACATTCAAAGGCTGTTAAATCGTGTTGTTTACCCATATTTTCAGAAAAAAATCACTTCTACTGTCGTGGTAAACAACCTGTTTTCCTATTTATAACTAGCTGTTCCCAGCCACGAGTTGCTGTGGCTCAGTCTGGTTAAATGGAAAAGAAAGAAAAGAGAAAGCGCACATTTCTATTATGTTTAATTGCACAAGCATTTACAATGTGCCCTCCCGGGTGGCTGTCCCTGGCACGCCGTGCTCCAGCCCTGCCCGGCTGGTCTGGCCTCACACACGCGCGCCTCTGCAGCCCGGTCCAGCCAGTGCCAGCCTGCACCCCTGCTCCCCACAGGCGCCCTGCACCCTGCGCCCGAAGCGGCTCGGCCACTCCTGACTCCTGCCGGCAGGGGCCCTTGCTGAGCCACCCGAAAGCCAGAGGAAAAAGTAGCTGAGGAAGCTCTCCCACCCTCACCCACCACACTCCCCATGAGCCCTTGGCCACCGGTGTCGGGGGAACCGTGGTAGCTGCCAGCGCCCCGAGCCCTAGCCTAGCCCTTGCCCGAGGCCCAGCCCCGCGCTGGTTGATATTTCGCAAAATGATAATTGGCACGCCAATTGAATTCCATCCCTGGCAGATCGAGTGAATTCCAAAATTATCTTGGATAATTAACTGCTTTATCTTCTTCTACAACGGTGTCGATGGACTTGTATGTGACTGCCTGTCTTTGAATGTTAGACTGAATAATATTAAGTTCATAGCGTGTGGTGCTTTTACGTCCATCAGATGGTGCTGTTTTTTAAAAAAAGCAAGTATTTACCTGTTTCTTTCAAAAAAAGCATGCTTTTACCTGTCACAGGTGTGACATCTAAATAATGTAAGTATGTGAAAATGTGTGTATTCGAATGCAACATTGTGTCAAAATTTCAAAGCAATCAGTGAAGAACTTTCGGAGACTTGAGATTTTGAACAAACGAACATTTACATTTTTAAAAAATATACTTTATTGATTTTTTACAGAGAGGAAGGGAGAGGGTCAGAGAATCAGAAACATTGATGAGAGAAACATCAATCAGCCGCCTCCTGCACACCCTCTGCTGGGGATGTGCCTACAACCAAGGTACATGCCCTTGACTGGAATCGAACCTGGAACCTTTCAGTTAGCAGGCCGACGCTCTGTCTACTGAGCCAAACCGGTTAGGGCTACATTTTTATTTATATAGATGGTCTGGCCCTCTAGCAACTTCAATGTGAAATTATAACTAATTTGCCTACAAAGGTCAGGTGGCATAATAATCTGGCCACTCAGTGTGTGTGTGTGTGTGTGTGTGTGTGTGTGTGTATGTATATATGTGTGCATGTATGTATGGATGTATGTATATATGTATATATTCTGTTAGCTATAGTTTTGAAAGGTTTGGATATGGCCCTCTTGAGACTTTAGTCATGACTCATTCTCCCAGATTCTTCTTGGGAGCATGAATGGGTAGATAAGATAGATGTAGATAGATTATTTTTCTTGTTTATGAGTAAGTCTAAAGATCAGAGACCTTTAGTAGATGACTTTTTGATGTTCTAGATCTTTCTCTTTACCCTTGGCTATAGTCTGGCCCTATGTGGAGTCGCAGGCCTATTGATTTTTCTCTCCATCCCTGCATTTGGTTATAAGGTAATAAAAAGGTTGTTTATCCTCAACCCACTAATCTCCCTTCTTCTTGATTGTTTTTTGGGCCACACAAAATAAGCTTTTTTATCAACTTCACCCCCAGTCTAGTTGCCTTGAGGACATTTTAGTAAGTATACTGCATAGTGGTCAGTATTAACTGATCTCTGTCCTCTTTGACCCTCATCCAGTTCCCTGATAAAATCTTGTAGTCTCAGAAGTTGTGATGTTGCTTAGATACTGTGTCTGCTCATGCTCTTACTTTCATACAGTAATAATTTCTGCCTTCAGAGTTAGTTTAGTCCAACATTGTGAAGGGAGATGCTTTAAATTCATATTTCTTCATAGGAAATGAGGATGAAACAGAGTTATAGTAGTCTATATTAAAATACATGAGGAAGGTATTTGGTACTAGATTTTAAGTTATGAAATATACTTTGTAAAAGGTGTAACGACAGAGTGGGACAAAAGCATGTTTACAGTTGTTCGTATGAAAAGTAATACAGTAATTAATACATAATAATATAAGAATAAATAGTTTTTGCATACTCACAACTGTAAACCTTGATGTTCACCCTTAATCTTTTCTTCCTGTTTAATACTCATGCAACTAGAAAACCTAGAAAAAGCAAATAAGCATGAAGAAGATAAAACTTGACTCTAACTGCTGCCTTTTGCCCCTGGAAAATTGACTCTCCATAATATTTGATTAATTTCTAATTGTTCTTTCGGTCTCCGCTTATAGTCATTTCCATAGGTAGGTTTTCTTGACTCCTAGACTACATTCAGTAGAGATCTCCATTATATATTCTGATGGCTTTCTGTATGTCTACTGTGGCACTCATACCACTCTACTGTTACTCACTGGTTTTAATGTCAGTAGTGGTCTTTTAGTTCTGTGACAGCCAGCACTATGTCTGTTTTGTCACTCTGTTTCAATGCCTGGCATATCTTAGCCCCCAATTAAAAAAAATTTATTAGTTAACTTAAAACTGTTAACAGTTTTGATTTATTTCATGCTTTTCTGTGTGTCTGTGTACACATAAAGATATACCCGCACATGCTTCTGTAAAGGTATTACACTAGAGTTTCACCTTACGTGTTGAAGTGGAGTTTTGAAGTCAACATTTGAGGTAAAATTGCCCTTCAGTCTTTGTATTACAGAATAATAAGTCAACAAAGTTAGTTTTCCCTCCAGTGTTCAGTGATAAAGTTCTGCTTGCATATGATGGTATTCAGTCTCTTTCTACAGAGGCATCCAAGAATTCTCCCAAACCAAACCAGACTCTAATGTATCTTCCTAGCAACTTTCCTGCTATTTATTTACATGTACTGGCTTTGCTTGAATTTATCTTTAAGTTTGCCTCATATATTTCAGTTTCCATTCCTTTATTCATGCCATTCTCCCC